>JAQFYZ010001422.1:0-23615 GCA_034695085.1 Cylindroiulus punctatus | reverse complement strand
CAACTGCCGATTGCCTGCAGTGGTGCCAAATTCAAAATCTATAAGGATTTTTTTTTCTGTTGTAATGAGCCTTAAGGTGAAGGCCGTTATACAGGAAGCCCAAAAGTGTGGCGTGTGGACGATAACTGCACAAATTAGGAGGATGTGGGTAAACAAAAGGGGCGAAAGATTGCCGTCAACACAAAAGATAAGGTTCGCAAACAGCCTGAAACAGGGGGCGCTCGGGGGGAAATTAGGGCCACGCGCGAAATGAATTAATGAGATAGCCGGGCCATTGTTGAGCAAATGCCAAGAATGAGTTAATTTGCTGCGCGAAAATTACTTGCCATATCAAATCCGCTTTGTTCGACCAGGCCGCCGCCATTTTCGCCGTTCCAATGCCTGGCTAATGCTAATTTGGGACGATAACGCGCCGTTATCCTTTGTTGGCCGGAGTTCCAAGATGGCGGCGGATTTGGACAGTTTTATCATTCGATGCGGATTTTATCTGCGCCGCGTTTCGAACAATGCTCGATTTTAAGTTGCTGCACGAAAAGCTGCTTTGTCTTCTGTATATAGGACCAGCCATGCTGAAATTTGAAAACTTTGAAAGTTGAATGCGGGGTGTTAAGAGCTTGACCTTGGCTGACCACTCGAACGACCTTGACGCAAATTGGAACGGACTCGAGTCACGCTCAACGTTCTAAGTGGGCATCACCAAAGTGCGATTCCCCATGAGAGGAGAAGATAGCATTTTATCGAGCGTCTGTTTTTGGCATCTCTGAGGACTTTGTATAATGGAATTTTTCACTCCAGTGACGTCATTAAAGGTGAGCTGGTGCCACCAGTGAGACGCAGCTTTTTGGTTGTAAAGATCAAATGTTTTTTCTTCAAAGAATGCAAACAAACGTGCGAGACTATTTCGCTTTAACAAATTAATAACGATGCTCAATTTTTTTCTTACCATGTATAGTTTTTCATCCGTTATATGCCTATTTTTTTTTTGAGTCGTGAGTTACGCCGTTTGTTGTTAAAAAATTAAATAAAGAATAGAATATATATTCGATATTGCACGTGCGCGACCTAGCACGCGCTTGGAACACTAGCGCGTGCAATTTCGAATTTTTTATTCTTTATTTAATGTTTTAATAATAAACGGCGTAATTCACGACTTCGAGGAAAAAAAATAGCCATATACTGGATGAAAATTTCTACGCGGTAAGAAATAATTTTAGCGTTTGTATTAATTTGTTAAATCAGAATTGTCTTCCCATTTTTTTTTTTGAAGTAGGATAATGTCTTTCAAGCCTAACCATAAGCCTCTGATTAGCTGCAGTAGAATGAAATGCAGCCCAGCCAAAAGTTCTCAGGTTTTTATGAAACAGAAACTGTTTAATTTCGCGAGAAATACGAAGCTACTAATTTGGCTTTCCAAAAAAGGTCATGATTTAGCTAACGAGGCTGCTAATGGAAATTACAGGGGAGGATTTAGTAAAAAACTAAAACTTTTTTGTGACGAAAAATGTTCAGTCTGCATCTCCATGGCGATTCTGCGCATTGGTAAACCGAAAATTAGCATTTATCAGAATCAATCGCAGGCTAATAAACCCCAGCATCGTTTTATGGCGCTGATTGGGTGCTTTTAATTAGGTCGTGTCTGACGACTGACGAGCCAAACACCGTTTGTTTTCTTTGTTGACGTAATCGATTTACCCACGCTCGGATCCCCTCGCAAATTTACAAAATGCTATTGTTTTTCTTATCTTTTTCTTGCATCTGCCTCGTTAGGACGCGGTTCGATTTTCCAATTCCTATCCAAATTGTTGATTTCTCGAGTAAAAATCACCTGGAATCAGATTTCCGACGTCCTTAAAGCTAAGTTGCATTTATTCGTAAATAACAAAACTTAAGTTGGGCCAACTAGACAGCAACTGGTGCGGTGAAACCTCTCTATCTCGGACAGGAAGTGTCCGAAGGTGTCCGGGTTAGAGAGGTTGGTAAGTTTCGGAAAAAAAATTGACAAAGCCATTGTCTGCAGGGAACAATGGTGCAAGGGGCTATTGCGGAAGACCCACATCTTCTTCAAATATTTATTAGATGCGAGGAAATTAAATTAAAAGCGCCATTTATGACGTCGTTTAGAGTTTATAACTGTAGGCAGAGTTAATTAGGTTAAGAGATCATTGTTGAGGCGGCCAATCAGGAGCCGGGGATTGTTGGCACTGTTTGGGTGGAGCTCACTCGGCCACAAATGAAGATTAATACCCGGCCAGATGGGGAACATCTTGATAAGCTCCACATTTCGCCGAAAGGGGGGACATTTTTTACAGAAAAGTACACAGGGGTACGTGGGAGGTCCTGTCGCCTCAGTTTTGGCGAATGCAGTGCATGATTAGCAATGCATGCATGCATGCAGAAAGAGAAGTTTTGCATAAATTTGCATCTGTTTGCCTCTGTTTGGCCCTTATCAAACCAATTGCAACGTTGCATGATATCGACAAGAAAAGTCAATTTACCGAAAATTGCATCAGTAATCCTCCAGGGCATTGAGGGCCATCCAAACCCTGCCTCTTTACCCTCTTGTGTCGACCACTGAGTTGGTGGACGTTTGTTGAACATAGGGCATGGTCTTTGCTTGAAACACTTGATCTGAATGGTGTTTAGGCTCATGTTTTTACTCCTTTTGCCAAAGGCACTGTGGTTTTGACAAGGTTCTCCACATGCATGTTTTCCAAATGAAAACTTCCGAATGCATGTACGTGTATCCTAATTTTGTACGAATTTACGTGGGTCTTCCAGCACATTTTGCCAGCTAATTTCAACATGTTCCTTGCTCCTGTTGGATCCAAAGTTGAAAAAGGTTCTGAATTTTGCATTAACATTTTACCCAACATCTACACGTGTATGCCTGAATCCAAAGTTGAAAAAGGTTTTGAATTTTGCATTAACATTTTACCCAACATCTACACGTGTATGCCTGAATCCAAAGTTGAAAAAGGTTTTGAATTTTGCATTAACATTTTTCCAACATCTACATGTGTATGCCTGAATCCAAAGTTGAAAAAGATTTTGAATTTTGCATTAGCATTTTCCCAACATCTACATGTGTATGCCTGAATCCAAAGTTGAAAAAGGTTTTGAATTTTGCATTAACTTTTTTACAACATTTGCCTAAGAAAAGCCTTTTCGAAATAGTTTTCTAGATTAATGTTTTAGCTTATATTCTATGGACATGTTCTCGGAAACACGTTCAGAAAAACGTCATCTTTTTAATTCACGCACCTTGATTTACACAATTGTCTGGTTTGCCACTTGCAATGTTTTAAGACAATTTTGCACACCTTTCCAACGGTGTTCGCACATTTCTCATATTGCATGTTCAAGTGTTCTCAACATTTGTGCAAAGTCTCCAGCAATGTTTGCACAAGTTTTCCACAGCATTTTGGCGTGTTTGCCACAATGGTCTCACGGGCTACCTGCGGTGCTTTCGGCCCATTTGCTGCAATGTCTTTAGGTGTTTACAAGTTTGGGATAAAAAATAAACGTTTGAACTCACCGCACATTTTTCTGGCAATTTTTTCCCGTGCCAGTCCGCCGGCAAGCGATGACGTCACACAGGGTATTTCCCTTTCTGTTCGGAATGCGAAGCGATTATTTGGGAATTGTGTCGTAAAAGGGGGTTTCTGGAGCAACTAACGACAGACGGGAGCTTTCCAGATTCCGAGCTCACTGTGAGCAGATCCAGCACAGGGTCGACCTATTTCAACCACTTGCGATTGGGACGCCCCCATGCGGATCCACATTCGTCGCCCAGGATATCTCCCATCAGTTGGGGGTTTCGTTGATTCTTGATGTAACAAGTAAATGTTATTGAAAATCCAATTAATGCCTAGTTTTATCTTGCAAAATCATAAAAGGTCACTTAGAGCCATGTTGTTTTCATGACGTCATCAATATTAGATGGAATTTTGAAGTAATCAGTTATCTGGGAAATTAGTACAGATTCGGATAAAGTTTTGTTCCATAAATGTTTGAATTCGTACTATTTTGTGAAAACTGGCATGAATTGGGAAAGTTAGTTGTGTTTAAGGCCCATTGAAAGTGATTTTTTGCAATTGAATTTTGATAATTTTGGACATATATGATAATTTCAAATGAAACTAAATGTTTCATTTGAATCCAAAGTTGAAAAAGATTTTGAATTTTGCCTTAGCATTTTCCCAACATCTACATGTGTATGCCTGAATCCAAAGTTGAAAAAGGTTTTGAATTTTGCATTAACTTTTTTACAACATTTGCCTGAGAGAATGTTCCTCTCTTTAAACTAAATGTTTTAATTCAAAGTTGATATCGATAGTAAGTTCCCGCGCTATATAAAATGAAAAGACATTTCGTTTTTAGAATTTTTCCAGATATTCTCTATTTTGCCAACGACAGTAATCTCTTATATTCCCATTCAGATGGCAGATGCTGCCATCTATCGCCCATAAAGCAAAATAAGAGGTCAAACGTAGAATTATCGTTTTTATTAATATCATATACATTTCTATAAGTTATCGAGAGCACATCCCAAAAAACGCGAGTCCCTGTTAATGTTTACAAAAAACATTATTTGAATGTGTTGATCAGGAAAGGAGAAATTGTATTTGATAATTTTATGCAGGGTGTCCCCAAAGTCACAACGCACTTTCAATGGGCCTTAAAATCATGAATTTCGTGATTTTTGGAAAATTCAACGGATTTTATGAAACTAATTACTATTTTTGAATAATATTAGCCATCGTGCGTCACTCTTAAGGTATTCCGTGTATCTTAAAAGTTAAGAAAATGAGCCAGAAAATGGGTAGAAGGAACAGTTAGCTTGAACAAGCTGGTAAATTCGCATATGTTTTGTTATTGAATATCAAGTTTTTAAACAAATACATGTAGGATATCAATACTGAAATGTTGACTGCAGTGGCGGGTCCAGCATATTTAGGAGGGGGATCTTCGGCCCAATAATTTCCACCTGGATCCTCCAGTGGGATTATATGCTTAGGTGTATGCACAATTTAGGTAGCTAAAGACATTCAAGAATTATCCAGGGACTTTGAATGCAATTAACCTCAAATGTGCTTCTTATTGATTTTTTGAGAAGTAAGAGACGAAAATTTACTTCGATCTCGTCATATCAGAATTTCGAGGAAGTAACCTGGACTTCTTTAAGTAAAACTACGGGAAAAATTGGGTAAATTTGATAACATGTAAAAAATAATGCAAAAAATAAAGTAAGGTTTGAAATGAAGGCAGATTTTGTGAAAATAAGTCTGATGTTTGAAAAGCAAGCTCTCGTAATCCCCGTTGCGCTCAATTTTTTATTTCATTTATATTATTTGTTTTCCCATCGTTTTCTCTTTAATTGCACTCGTTGGCGTTCACCAGGGAACCGAATGTCAAATGGACTTGCATGGAATCAAGCCATCGTGAAATTGGCAATCATCTCTAGCATTGACTTCTCATTTCAGGCTTTTCAAAGCTTTTTTTTGCTGAATTTGTTATATTTGCAACTTAATTTAGTTCTTGCGCAGACCTTGATCATCCATCGGGATTCAACCTGTCATAATTGACCTAAATTATTTATTACATGTGCATCTTTAACATGTATAAGTTTCATAAGGAGATGGACAGGGCCAAGTCGGGTCTACGTCGAGGATAAACGAAGGTTTTATTTGGTGGAGCGGGCTAATATAGTTCAAACGAAGTGACTTTAAATGTGCAGAACAACGTAGTGCATTATATTATTTTTGAAATTAGAGAAATCATTCAAAATGCTCCTAAAATGGTTCCAAATTTGTGGTTTTGATACAGTAGGTGTAAAGATACTTTTGACTGGTAGTGATCCTTCGAAAATTTGCAAAAAACAGGATACGTGCACATTATTTTTAAAATTAAAGAATTCAATCTAAATAGTTCGCTATAAATGATGCATGTTGTCATGTGGGAAAATGAAAATGACTTTTTTTCTGCATGCAAATTATTTTTTTCTGCATGTATTCCTTTGTACCGTACTATTTCCTAAATTGGAATTGTTTTAAGGTTAAATGGTGAAAATCATTGGAAATGCTTCGAAAATTTGCAGAAACTGCTATACCCACAATTTGAAAATCCCGGTATTTCGAAAATCGAACTGAACGAATTTGGTTTATGCGTCGTAGAGGCCAATGATGCAAAATCGGCACGTTAACCAAGTATGTGTCGAATATTTATATATATATAATAAACAAAAAATCGGAAAGCATAACTTCCACAATTTTAAGCTATTAGGTATTCATCTTTTAATTGCTTATTTTGTGATATTCGATAATAGAATCGTTTTAAGTGCAATGTAGTTTGCAATATTGTTTTGTCAGATATGCGTGCAATGCGAAAATTTGTTGTCGTTTTCATACGGCTGGCAGCCAGCTGTAGTTGTCGTTCTTTGCAATCTTTGACAACTTGGCGTTTATAATTGTCAAACTGTAGAAATAATGCTAGAATACGAAGATGATTATTTTATGGACGAAGACAAGATGTAAGTACGGTTGGTTGACTTGCATTTAAGTACGTGTTTTTAAATGCATCGTCGATTGCTGTACGGTATGGAAGGCGTTTTTGACCATGTTCTCATTGAATATTCGAACTGCTCGATTATGTTAGTTGCAGGTACATTACCTGGGGATGAAATTATTAATGTTTTACCGAAAAAACTGTACTGCTCTTAGTTTGGTCTGCTTGCGTGTATTGTTATAATGTTGTATACGAAAGCTCCGAAGCTCGAATGAAGCTACTGTACTTCAGTCAATTCTTGGCAAAGTGTGCATGGGTTAGTTATTATAATATAGCTGCCTTCAATTTGTTTTTAATTATTTTATTTTGTTTTTCTTCATTTTTTTTAGTTTTGCATGTTGTCACTAGTTTTGTGATCTAAACATGTCCACCTATTCTGGTAGTTTGCAGCACTATCGCTTTCTTCCATACAGCGAAATGTTCCACCAGTACGAAGATTTCATGTAAGCTTGCTTTCCACAAATGTCTTTAGATAATCTACAATCTGAAGAGATTTTTTATGGATCTTGATTTAAGCAATAAGGACATCTATGGTTATTTACTCCACAAGTTTTGTCACCAAACAGCCTTCCTTGAAGACATCCAATACTTTTGATTACATTGCTAATATGTGGATTAATTGCTTTGACAGGGGCATGACAGTGACCTCTGGTAGTGTCACCATCCTCAAAGACAACAGCAACCTCATTGGCATAAGCATCGGAGGCGGGGCTCCGCTCTGCCCCTGTCTCTATGTGGTACAGGTTTTTGACAACACTCCGTCAGCTCGTGATGGGACTTTGCAGTCGGGCGACGAGATAGTTGGTGTCAATGGCACTACGGTGAAGGGAAGGACCAAGGTGGAAGTGGCAAAGATGATTCAGGCCTGTGTGGTGAGCCAACTTAATTGTTAAATTAAATATCAGAAAGCATAGCATTCTTACATTCCGATGCTACAGTGACGCATTCTACTACATGTTAGGCTGAAGTTACGATTAACTACAACAAACTCCATGCTGACCCAAAGCAAGGAAAGACACTCGATATTGGTAAGCATTGCTATGGCATTAACTCGCAGCGTGATTTTAGAGTGCCACGTTATTCATTATCGGCATTAAATTTATCTTTTTATTATTCAGTGTTAAAAAAGGTGAAACACCGCATTGTTGAAAGCATGAGTTCCACCACAGCTGATGCTCTCGGTTTGAGTCGTGCTATCTTGTGTAATGGTACCTATCACCAATATTTACTTCACATTTTGTGTACCTAACTAATACTGTATATCAGATATTTATTTGAAGAGCGATATTCTGACAGGTCCAAGATGGTTGATGGTTAGCCTGCATTTCTATTCCAGATAGCCTAGTGAAGAAACTTGAAGAATTGGAAAGGAATGAGGTCATGTACAAAGGTCTAATCGATCACACTAAAAACGTTCTAAAGGCATTCTTTGATGTTGCTCAAGTTCACAAAGGTAAAATCTAAAGTATCAATTCTAATATTTAATTTTTGGAAACTGGGACTGGTGTGAAGTTTGTCTGAATTGTTTTAGGAGTATTATATTTAAAAAATCGTTTTAAATTTCATTCTAAATATCAGTTTGCTATTTGAAATATTGATAGTGAATTTGCTATGATATTAAAACACTACAAGTGACTTTTGGGGAAACAGTTATGGCCTTATTTCCGTCAATGAACTTCTGCTGTAGGCTGATGCACTATTGACGTTGTTTTATGAAGTATGATAACAGCTAGTAACCTGATCTTTCATAGCATTTGGGAACACATTTGCCGGCATTGGAGTCCGTGAGCCCCAACCTCGAGCGAGTGAGGCCTTCACACAGTTTGGAGAGGCCCATCGACAGATGGAGAAACTCGGTATTAAGATGCTGAAGAACATTGTGCCGGTAAGTGATGTTGACAAAATAAGCAAAAACTAATATGTATTATCCAAAATGTCGCAACTTTCATCTCTCCTTAGATGCTGAATGACTTGGGAACCTATTTGCACAAGGCTGTTCCAGACACAAAGTTGACAATCCGCAAGTATGCTGACGCCAAGTTTGAATACTTGGTGAGTATTTTTGATGTGCACTTTTGCATTTCTGATGAAGTAGAGGGTTTGTGAAGTCTCTGACAAATTGCAGTGTATTTTTAGTCTTATTGCCTGAAAGTCAAGGAAATGGATGATGAAGAATACAGTTATGCCGCTCTACAGGAGCCCCTCTACAGAGTTGAGACCGGCAACTACGAGTATAGGCTGATCCTCCGTTGCCGCCAGGATGCTAGAAGTAGATTTGCAAAACTGAGGTCGGATGTGTTGGTGAAGTTGGAACTGTTGGATCAAAAACATGGTAAGAAAAACAAAATTTTGAGTGTTATGATTGAATAGATGCATTATCAGATACAAAATGCAGCAATTCTGCAGTCTCGTGATACTTTATTCAAACAAACGAAACAAAATCCACCAAAAGCTTATAAAATAAATAATTTAATGCATAGGAATATAAAAATTACTAGATCACCAAATACCAAGAAATACTTATACTCTTATTTATATAAATTTCGACTGTTTTTCTGTCCAGTGCAAGACATTGTCCATCAGTTGCAGCGACTGATCACTGCCCTTGCCCATTATCACACCGAATGCCATGAAATCATGAAAAAGACTAGGATCTTCCCCATTGAGGTCGATCTCTCCAACAGTGCTTTTGTCTACGAGAGCACGAGCACTTGCCAGGAACCAGATGAGGAGAATGAAGAGGATGATGAATTGCTCCAAGCTGCAGAAGAGGCTACTGAGCAGCAGAATCTCATTGGTGACCTGTAACAACGGTGTCGTTAATTTTATGTATTACGGTATGTGCTTTTAAGTTTTGATTTCTCACAGAGTAATTTTATCTAGTCGGTTGGAGGGGCATGCATTTGTTAGAATCAAATGACCAAAAGAATTTATAACTGCAAAAATCCAGTGAGAATTGGACCAGTGTCATGGTTTCTCACTGTGCTAGTCAATTTAATGGCTTCCTGGCGTCCTGCAAGGACAAAAGTTTATGGGATTCAAAGAACTTATTCGTTATGGACCATTTAGTGAATGGTGTTAGGTAATTCTCTGAAGTAAACGTTATTTTTTAGCATTTGCAGATTTATTATGGGGGCATGTATTGTTTTTAGAAATTTGCTGAATGAAACTGTTTTTTCTGAAAAAAAAACAACTTTGTAATTTGAATCCCTGTGCTATGGTCGAGGACACCAGGACGGTGCAAAAATTTGAATTGAGATACCAAAGATTTAACGAATCATTTTATAACCCGTTACTTCTAAAGCATTCCAAAGCGTGCAAGCAAATGTGAATAAAAAGTTTCAAACTTTTTATTTGTTGTTGTCAGTATTTTTGCATCCTTAGCAAAAATCCATTAAAATACACCCATTTTTGCATCATTCATGAATTTATGTAAATTTAAATGAAAAGAGGAAAAACACAAGTACAATTCATACATGCAACAAAGACAGAAACATTCAGCGTTCACATTAACCTAATTTTTTTAGGACCCATCCGGATAATCGAAGCTCCACTTGGGGCGTTTGCCCAAAAGAGATTTTAGGTTTTGACCATGACCTCAGAATTACTGTATGACCCTACCGTCTTTATCCCATTATTCAGTGCCCTGGACAACTCAAATAACTTAAGCCTTTACCCATTTTAAGCATGTCAATGACCTGTTATTTCATGCAGGGGCTGCATGTCACCCCATGACAAGGCAAAGGTCCAGTTTCTAATTTTAGCAATTGTTTTAACCCACTCATGCGCGATGACTCCCTTTTTAGATAAGGATGTACATTTTCCCGCCTGTCCTTTAGTAGGTCATGTGTCCTTGGCAGTTTGCAGTTTGCCCATTTGTCGAATTTTGTTCAAACTTCATTTGTTCAGAAGACCCTTCTGGTAGGGACGTTGTTTTATTTTAATAGCTAGTTGGTATTCTTTTTGTTTGCATCTTGCACTCGGATTCCTGCAATTAGGGCTTGCAATACTTCGCCAGATTTCGAGGTAAGGGCTCCTAATAATTTTAAGATTTTGCAGGCAAGGTGGTTTTAAAAAATGGATTAGTCTCAGGGTGCGCAGATTTTCATGCAAAGATGGTGAAAAAGAACCGATTATTGTGGTAATAATTCGAGATGCATCTAATATGGTTTTGGGTACGCAATTAAATATTGCTAACTGACTTGTTTGACAATGTTTCATGTCAATTCACGTTGTGAAACTAGGATGTTCCCATTCTGAAATGTGGCCTGGGCAGGCCTTTCTGTGACATTGCCATCGCCCCATTGTCCTCCTTATCATGGTGGTTTTTTTTTAAATGTGCCTTATTTCCGTTTTCATTTTAATGCAATGTTTGCTCTTTGCATTAACTTTTTGCCATACCACATGGCCTGATGGTGCATATTATAGTAAAGTGAAAATATAACGTAATATATTATTTTTCATCTAAATTTGAAACTAGTTGTATATCATTGCTATAGTACACAAGCAAAAATATTCAAATAAATTGCAATTATTTTGCCATTAATGGGACTTTTTTTACACTTATTTGAATATTTTCTGAATACCCAAGCACAGATGACACTAATATACAGTGTACATGTACATGTAGTCGATTCAATGACACGTTTTTTTTTAAAAAAAAATGATTCATCTTGAACATCCTTGCATGTAAAATATGCAGTCATCATGGAAGATGTCCAAATAAATACGTGTATTATGTTGCTGTTTGTTCTGTAGATCAAAATTACCTAGACTAAAGCTTTTGAATATCAGTATGCTTGACGTTTCCGAGTTTGGACAATTGCATTGGCATTGTAATATCAAATTAAATCAAGGTCACAGAAAATTGACCTTCAAATAATGACCCATGGGGTGGGGGTTGGTCGAATATTGACAAGGAGGTGCGGAGTCATCATGTATGAAAAGACATTGGGATAAAATTAGTCACTTGTCAATGTATTAAAAAAAACGATGAAGGTGGGCTTCTCCCAACAGCTTGCATGCTGGTTGTGATTGCCTCGCGATAGAGCAGCTAAATAAAAAATTATGTTGTTAGGTCAGGTCATGCAAGAAATTTACGTTGTAAACAAAACGGCTGAAATGCAATCGGTCATTTGAACTAAATGTACTATAGACCTAATAATGCAATATATGGGAAACTAAACAGTGCGATTTGATATACCGGTAGTCTAATTTCCTGACATAACGAAGAACATTTGATGCTTTCTTTCAGCATTTACTAATAAACTGTGTGGGTTTTATTGAAAGATGCCCTTCCATCGGTCAAGTTACCGGCCGATACCCTCGGACGATGATGAAGCATTGACGGAGTCAGCGGACATTCGAGCGGTACCCGAAACTCAAAAAGGTAAAAACTGCTGTAATTTTGCATATTAGCTTTCAGGATGGATGAGTGGTTTTAATTTTTCTGCTTGGAAAATACTTGAATGTATCTAAGAGACGAGACTGGATCCTGGTAACTGGGTTTTACGGTAGAGAAAAAGTAGATTATGCAATGTACCTGTAATATTTTTTAATTCTAAAAAATTCCCAATTTAAATATTAAAACTGCTCTTATTGTCATTAGCATAATGAGGAACCGATTTTTATTTGAAAATGTTTCTACTCAACTTGACCAATTTGATAAAACTATTCGTGTTATGCTCTGATTTCAACTTTTTACAGCACGGTGGAGCCTAATTGATGATCTAGACCATTTTTTTAAAGGAATATCCTTTCTTATTTCTATTAGAATGTTAGTTATGTTTATGTGGCTGGGTATTCGAAATGTTAAAGTACAGTAGAAATCGTTTATAATGACGGAAATCCTGTGGTCCCTTTGATGTCGTTATAAACAATTTCTGCTGTATAAGAAGAGACCAATTACTTAAACAGTTCCTTAACAATCTCACTTGTACAAGATGCATCAAAGCCATGGATTTACATGCATGAGGCTGGAAAATTCAATGACTTTCATGTAAGATATAATGCTTTTTTTTGTCTGTTCTCTATTTGCTCTACATCATGGTATAATTTTTCTAATGAATACCTTAATAACTATGGAAATTTAACCAATTAAATTTAAAGTTGACCTAATTTGATTTGAAATTGACAGCGTAGGCTTATTTTCTTTCAATTAATATTTTTTTTGTAAACTTTAGTCATTTTAGCCCAACATTTCCCTTAATCCCTTTAAGATCGGGACTTAGTTTCAATTTCATCATACCCAAATGATTACATGTAGACATTAATTGACAGGATTGTTTAATGTTTTATTGTTAACTTTGTTAAATGTTTTTTGTTAACAATTTTTTGGATGAAAAGAATTCAAAAACAAATCGTCAAAATTTAAATTGCAGACTGAGCCATCTGCTATGGTATCACCTTCACTAAATGCTAATTTGCTGTATGCCATGCCCTAACATTGTCAGTTTTTCATACTTTTTTTGTCTAGTACATTTGCATATATTGTCACGTTGACAATATTTTTGTGCAAATGTGTGGATTATTCCGTGTTGTTCCATGATGATAATCATCGATTCCCGTCATCCGGTAACTGCAATCACAAGATAACCTTAAGAGATGCAGTTATACCCATTGATGAATGTGTCAACAAGTAACCATATTTAACCTATAATATCACTTCAAATTGTATCGCAACAACGAGGAAGTAGCCTCAATTTTGAACCTGCTAACCAGTCCTTTGATTCTTAAATCGCGTGGAATAACGTTTTATCATTTTTCAGCTTTAGTGGCCAGTTAATAGCAGTCATAATAGCAGCGACCATCTTTTGGGTTTTGCATGTTTTGAAATTCGCGTATGAATTCAATCACTACCGTGAAGTTAAGGAATTCTATGAGAGTGCTTTACGGATTCCTGAAGTAAGTCTCTTAAGACTTTCACCTTGTATTTTGTTGTGAAAGAAACTCATTTCAATTTTGTTATTGTTGTTTGGAAAATAATATTTAGAGAGAGCTTGTAAACACCTCGTGGCATGAAGTTCAAAAGCGCTTGCTGGAAGTTCAACACAAGCTGCCACTGTGCATACACAAGAGTGCCCTTACGGAGATAGGTAATAATTTTGCATTTAAAAACTGTGCGTAATGTGACATGTACTGACAAAACTGACATTGTAAACTGACAAAAAATCAATTGTGGTTCATTATGACGCAGTTAGTATTATGGGAACCGTTGTCATGCAAGTAGGGCTTTCCTTTAATTCTTCCAAGAATTTATTTTCCTGATGTATGCGTTTCTTTCAGATATTTATCACAGGATACTCAGGTTTAAAAATTATGAGGTTGCCATGCTGAATAAGTCTGTCCTACCTGTGAAGCTTAACTTACCGATTATAGGAGAAGTGTAAGTGTAACACTTGTATCATATAGTTCTATTTGTGTTCATTTTTTTTAAACTTTTGATAAGTTCATGCATTTCATTATTTAATGCTAGAAAAGTATTTTATTTGTTGGTCACTTCCAATTGCAGGTATTTCTGGCAAATGCATTAAAGACTGATATGTTATTATTCTATTTTTAGTTTGTTTTTTACCGAAGGAATCAAGTTCAATTACGAGTTTATTTTATTTAGTAAGTATTATCTTAAATATGGACTATTCCACTGATGCTAGTATTTTGCAAATTTTCTTTGAATGTTGCGTCATCAAATAAAAGATGATACATTTGTTGGAATTTATTGCTGATTTTTCAGAGTACGTAAATTATTTAAGGCCGCATTTCCTTAACGCAGTATACTGTATAGTATTTCTTTGATCTCTAGATAACCCGCTGTCGTCGCCTTTTGAACACAGTTGGCAGTTGCGGAAAGAATACAAGATTGCCAATAACAGAGTCTTTTTGGCTAAAAAGTAAGTGTGGTTAGTGTTTGCGATCTCTCTCCATTCAAAATATTTATTATTAACGTGAAGAACAATGATCTTTCAGGATGTCGAATTGCATTTTCTGGATTGCACTAGTCAACCTAATACTATCACCTATGATATTTTCTTGGCAAATTTTACACATGTTTTACAAGTATGCAGAGGTAAAGATTGTTTTCATGTTTTGGTGGTCATGGCACTGACTAGCACACGTTTCTGCGCGAGTTATTCAATGATATTATGGTTTAATTTGTAGAAAATCAAGAGCGATATAGGTAGCTTAACAACTAATCAATGGTAATCTTTCAAACTTGTATAAGCTGTACTAAGTCACTACTTAACATTTCCTCTTGCAATTTTTTTTTTCAGTGAGAATGATTGAAATTTTATTTTTTAATAGGTCCGTTTATGCCAGGATATATTTCCGACATTTCAATGAATTGGATCATGAATTAAATGCAAGGTAAGTAGTTTTACTACCATGTACATGTACACTGTACGAATTCATACACATACCATCAACTTTACATTTCATAACATTTCGTGTACAGCTTATATATTTGAGATCAAGCGAATATCTGTGATTTTAACATTAAATTGCCACTTTAGTCTTTCAAAAAATCGAATGGTTGATTCCAGTTTGAATGTATTTTCGAATCATTCGAGAAAATGAAAAACAACAACAAACCAGATAATTTTCTTTCCAATAAAATTTTGCCTAACATATGCAAGCACTTCAAGGTTCGAAAAAACAAAATTGGCTTTATTTAATTAGGTTACTTATTCTTGCGTGTAGGTTGAATCGTGCGTACAAACCAGCCAACAAGTACATGAAGTTATTTACTTCACCCATTCAAACTGCAATTGCAAGGTATGTAGACGGTCGGATTATCAGTTTTCCTTCACCCAGTTTCTGCTATTCTTATTTATGTGCCCTTATTCGTTCTCATATGTTTTGCCTTTCTTGTCTCTTTTGCAGTTGCATTGTTTCTTTCACAGAACCTGTGCTGGCGATTTTGTTAGTTCTGAGCATTTATGACGAAGATGTTCTTCAAGTAGAGTATGTCATTACAATAATTTCTGTGTTGACGCTGATTGGCCTGGTCTGTCGTGGGTTAGCTCCAGACAAGGTATCTCAAATTAATTGTTTGTTTTTTTACTTTGAATCGGGATTACTTGTTGAGAGTGCAGAAACATAATGGCTTGAAAAAGTCTTAATTGCTTAACCATGGGCATTTTGGGGGAACTGCACAAGACACCAATGCATGTTCGGCCCTGTTTTTGCTCAAATTAATGACAAAATCCAAGACATTTTTAGGCTACCATTTAGTACAGGCCATTATTCTTCTCGAGTCCGATTTTCTAGTTGTCAATGCCACTGTTTATGTGCCAATTTTTAATTTTCTTATTTAATTTTGATTTTGACTGTATAACTTTCGCCAATTGCGAAAAAAAAGTAGTGGATTTTGTTATTAATTTCAGAAAAAAACAGGAACGATTGGAATCCCCATAGCAAAGAGCACTCCATACGGCATAAATTAATTTCATTCATCAATATTAACATTAATCAAATTTATGGAAAATTTTCATTGTCATCCGCAATTATTTACCGAAATCACAACATTATTTTTGAATGAGTCTTAGAATTAGACTTTGTTTTCCATTAGTTTTTGCAATTTTAAGAAACTGTTAATTCTTTGGATTTTATGATTTTATTCAGAACGTAGTACACTCACCAGAGACGCTATTAACTTCCATTCTTGCTCAAGTACACTATATGCCAGACCATTGGAAAGGCAAAGCACATACAACGCAAGTCAGAGATGAATTTGCACAACTGTTCGAGAACAAACTGGTAACCTATAATTAAACTTAGAATTGTCGCTTTTCACATTGCTGTCCTCTTCTCGAGTTAATGTGTGCCTTTTTCTGTAACCAGGTTGGTTTGTTCAAAGAACTGCTAAGTCCGTTTATCTGCCCATTCATTCTTTACTTTTACCTGCGTCCCAAATCATTGGAGATCGTGGACTTTTTGAGAAATTTCACCATTGACTTCCATGACACTGGCGATGTCTGCTCGTTTGCACAAATGAATCTAAGAAGACATGGTCACCCGAAGGTAGGTACTCGGTTTGAAATGCTTACAAAATTCTGGTAGTATTTGCTTTGAGTCTCAGCTGATATTTTTTTTTACAAATTTTCGTATTTGATTTTTCAAACTTCAATGCAATGTATGGAAAGAAAATATCGGCGGTCGTAATCAAGGACCTTAATTACTTTGATATGTACAGTAATTATTATAAATTTCAATATGAAATAGTGGGCGGATGATAAACCTGATGCAAATCAAAACCGTCAAGCCAAGGATGGTAAAACTGATGCAAATAAAAGCCATCAAGTCGAGGATGCTCAAACTGATGCAAATGAAAACCATCAAGTCGAGGATGGTCAAATTGATGCAAATGAAAGCCATCAAGCCGAGGATGGTAAAACTGAACTGTCGTTAATGCACTTTTCGGTAAGTAGCTTTAGTGCCAGATTATGCTGTTCGGCAATTTATGAGTTTATTGCTTTTTTTATCTAAAGCATAATAAAACCGTAAGCTGCAGTGAAAAAAAATTGGTGGCCAGCAGGTGGTTTTCTCCTAATGGCACGTAAGCTAGCAGTGATTGCCTACTATCAAATGTGGAGGAATAGTTTGGTTTTTTAAATGTCTTTACCTGTATTTAGTCGAAAAAGGAAGTTTTTGTAGCAAAGTGTATGCATGTAGTAATTCTTAGTTTCTTAAAACCTGGAAACGTCATACAATTATTTCATTTTCTTCATTGTAGGTGACGAATCCAGATTGGAAACCACCCCCTGAATCAGCAGTTTTTCTAACTCATCTTCATGAACAGCAGAGCAGTGGAAACATGTTACGCTCCCTTGGAAAGGAAATTCCACTACCATCATTATTGGAAGGCGTAAGATGCCATTTTTAACTCTCATCGTCAAGATTCTTGACTTCTAAAAATGAATTTAACCGAAAACCTGTTAATTACGCTGAATGATGCCGACTTAATTAACTATAACCTTTGTCTTCTCCCTATATTTAGTGTTCACTTGGCAGCAACATTTATCGCTCAACCATTCACCCATGTGCCTCGACATCAACCTGCGAAGCGACTGCGGCGATAGGAAGCATTAGTCAGGCTGAAGGTCCTATCAGTGGTCGCAGAAGTCTGATGTTTCCATCGTAAGAAAAGTTAATTTCGTATTTGGGCAAAGCAATTTTATTTTCAGACATTATTTCTAAAACGAGTGCTTTATTACTCTACCAACTCTCAGTTTGAACGTTATGGAGCAGCCGCAGGCATCAACATCACAGATGAAAAAGGTTGCGCCAATGGAATCCAGTGTTACTTTTGAATCTGCAGCTGAGGATATGAGCTTCAATGCACTTTTTGTGCATCAGGTAAGCTAAAATAAATAAGGCAACGGCATCCAAAAACATATATGCGCCATATTCAATCTTCACAATCCTTATGTAATTTCTCAGATGCATCAGAAGCAGCTTCTTGCACAGCGATGTGCCAATTTCCAAAAACAGGTACAGCTTCCTACTCCTGAACTGCCAAGCATTGAGGAACCAGTCAACAATGATCGATGATCGTGCAAAAACAAAACGTCCTTATGAAAAAATTTCTGCATTCAAAGTGATCAGGCTGGGATAGCACTGTCGCCACATGCTGATTCCACACGCTTTTGGTAATGTATGCCATTGACGCATGCAGTTTACTTCACATTCAGTTGGTTCTGAATGGTATGAAATCGATAGCTCGGGAAACGTCGAAATTTCAAGTTGAGTAAATGAATGGTTTGTATAACTTTATGCGCTCTTTTCAATTGTAATAAAAAATTTCTTTAAAAGATTTTGTAGTGCTGCACCAAGCGAATAATACGAGTGTAATTATGAGAGATTTTTTTAACGAAAATTCTGTTAGCTTACACGTCTGTAAACTTACATTCACGGGTCAGGGGTTTAGAAATTTGCACTGGAAATTGTCTCAATTCTTGAAATTTTGATTTCAGCATGAAATTCGAAACTAATTACAGTGAACTGCAACCCCAACTATCGGCAGCGTTCATGATTTTCCTCCACTAGTTACAGTAGAGTCTGTTATACGTGTTGTAATGCCAATTATTTTACAGGACATGTCCGGACAAATCGAGGCTCTACTGTATTTCTGTTCCTGCTTTTATGCGTTGCCCCTGAGTACTGCATTTGCTTTATTGGCACCCTGTAAATTGCCTTAATAAGCGAGAAGCTGAAGCGCCATTATCTTCAAAATTCCAAATTCCATTCCTCGCTCTGGAACAGAACCGTCTGCTTCCCGTTCGATGCACATGTGTTATGGAGGTCACAAATTGTAAAATATTTTAAAATGCACTCGTATTCCTGACTAAAAAAATGGTGAGAATAAACTAAGGTGTTCGTGCGGGAAATTCGCGTTTTGTCTGCCATGCTCGGTCGCGTTCGGCTTGATTCTCGGGCGCTCGATCTCACTTGGTCAGGCACCAGAAAATGGTTTTCCGGCGGTGGATCCAACGCCAAAGTCGGACGAAAACTGTCATCAAATCGTGTCAGGCAGATGTTCATCGATTTCTTTGTCAAGGAAAAGTCGCACCAGTTCGTGCCCTCCAGTTCAGTTTTGCCGCACGGTGATTCTGATCTGCTTTTTACTAACGCTGGCATGAATCAGGTAGGTCACCATGGTGAATCATGACGACACATGATTACATGTTCACATCGTTGTCAAGCTCAACATCTGAGTTGACCAATCATTTTGCTTCTTGTAGTTTAAATCGGTGTTGCTGGGATCACCGAGCCCACACGATCCTTTGGCGAATCTTCAAAGAGCCGCAAACAGCCAAAAGTGCATCCGCGTCGGCGGCAAACACAACGACCTGGACGACGTTGGCAAGGATGGCTACCACCACACTTTCTTCGAAATGCTCGGAAATTGGTCCTTTGGAAGCTACTTTAAGGTAAGCTGCTGGAACTTAGGCATCTGGGTTGGGAGTGAGCTCTCAAAAGTGAAAGCTGACATTGATTTTGAAAATACCTGGCACGTGGGGAATCAGCCCCTTCTTGATTCAATCATTCACTAGTGCACACAAGTATCATATACGATTCCATCAAGATTCAATATCAATGATAATGCATTGCCAGTACAAGTCGGTACGGATATATTACTCCAAACTAGACCCCTGCGCACAATCAAAATTATCATCCATATAGATCTGTAATAATCATATTTTATTTATTTACAATGCAATATATCGTAATATCGTAAAATGGCAATAAATTGGACGAATGTAAACCAGGCTACTGTTTCGTATCTTCACCTCTAAAGTTGCCTGCAATTTCTATATAAAAACTTGGTCCCGTAAATGTTCGCTGCATTGTTTGTATATTTGTGAAACAGTTCCCAAATAAGAGCGCATTTGCTTCAAAAATGTAAGCCGTTGTTAAATTAAATGTCAACAATTAATAATTAACTTTAACAGTTTGGTCCACAAATAAGGCATGATGGGGATCAATCCCAAGGGATGCAAAAGCCAATATCTGTTTGTTCCAAACATCGTTTGAACAATAGTAGAATCATTCATAATGTTTGGTTCCACACGTAAAGAAATGAAAGTCCGTATCAATCCGACAATCCCAGTACAAATGAAGGCGTTTCAGCTTTGACATCCCCTTAACTATGCCCAGCACTTTTTATGCTGTTACTTGGAATGGGCTTCTATGGTCACACGTAAGCCGGTGGTGGTTCCTCGATTTGGTCGCTCGGTGATGGTGGATGACAATACATGTTCTGGATGACCTGCAACTCCATTGTGAATGAACCCTGGAGAGTGTAACAGACATTGCATCAAACCTCCAAGGAGCTTAAACTATGGTCAGTCGTACTCGGTTGTTGTTACTTGCCCTGTGATGAACGGTTCACATAATGGAGTTGCCAAAACATTTAAAATCGACCCACTTACCGGAATTCTACTGCTTTCTGATAGATGCATACTGTTTCCAACATGCTTCACAGCTAGAAGACAAGCTATGGCGATCTCGAGGATTTTTAGGGCAAGTGCAATGCTGAAAAGCACCCACGATTGATACGGAAACACGCTGACCTTAAACAGGTCACCCAATAGAATGCGCACATCTGAAGAGAAGAAAGTCCAAATGAAGCGAAATATAGTGAAACATATGCATGGCAATATGAGATGTTCTCTCCAGAGTTTAGATTCACATCATGTTGTACATGCAAAGAACATTCCATCTTGCTTCTTGACATAGTTCTGCCGCATTAGCTCGATGCAATATTGCTACTCACTTACCGTAGAAGATCAGCGTCACGATGACAACCGTGTTGGCAAAGATGGTGACTAAAGTAAAGGTCGCCAGGATGGCGGCACAGACTGTGAACTTTCTGGAATGCTGCCCTTCGACGTTGGAGGCGCAGATTCCATAGGTGCATGTCATGATGAGCAGGACCAAGCCGATGGTGTGGATCACACGCAAGGAGTAGGTCTCCAACAAGACTGACGTATACCATGGTGCGAAAGACAAGGTACAAGTCTCCAGAACAAAACTGTCTCGCATAAACACGTAAGACATGATCTGCTCCTAAGTCTAAGAGATGCTGATGGCTCCTCCAAATAAGTTCCAGGGCTGTTGTGCCATCCGAGAAGGACAACTTCTTGGCCGAAGTAGAGCGGATCGATTTTCTGGAGGATTCCATTCGCCAAGGTCTGCGGGAAGAAGGGATTTCCCCAAATCGCGTCACTGCGAGAGGGTTTCCCCGTAAAAAGGGAATCCTATATGAATGAAAATCATTCTGCAAATATGATACTTCACTTGAATGCCTTCAAACGATTTCCCATACGGTTCTTTACAAATCTATTATCGATTTCTTGAGCGGCATTAGCCTGCTCTGATATTATTGGATGAGTTTTTTCAATAAACTTCTCCGCAAAGCAGTCTTCTGGAAGCTGAAAGTGATTCTCCTTGAAAACTTTCCTATAAATAGGCCAACCACTTCCTTAAATCTTACGTTGAACTTCCTGGACAGAATCACTGCCAGATTTCCGCAAACACATCACCCTTGTTACACCTTGCAACAATATTTTTTTACACATTTGGAGCAGCTTTCGTTTTCGAGATAAAAATGACTTATTTGGTAATATTTCCTTTATTTAATATGCAATCAGTAAATAAATACATTATATATTTGTCGATATAAGTCACGCCATCGCGGTAAACATATACTGCCAACTACGTGTGGACGTAGGAAAGCTGTTTGGCATATTTACACTGTGCAAACGTACATTGCTGGTGACCATCGCTTGCAAATTACCCAGTAATGCACTTATCTGTGAAACTTATGAAGACAATAAGAAAATTGTGAGGAAAGATAAAAATTTGTATTGACAGACTGATTGATTCAGAAATGTAACTGCAGTAATGTAAATTCAGAAATTACATGTAGTTTTCTTTGAGAATCCTTACACTTAGGGGCTTGTTTGAGTATTCTGAGTGGAAATCATCCAACATTTGTGAACCATTTATGCAAAACATTTGGCCCACGACTTTTCACTTTAATTCCTGAACATTTTTGAAACAACATAGAAACAATTTTTAGTGGTTCGCTCAATGCTAAACATTTTTGGTAAATTATGTCGTTTTCTAGGGTGGGGATCTGGAAGTGATGGCGAATGCTAGCTGACAACGGAAATATTTGACAATATTTGAACATCCCATTCTTCAAATAGGATTTTCCTCCCCTGAGAAACGGCATCATTTACCTTACATGTAAAATAATAAGTAAGCACATGTTTTGATTATTTTGAACATCAGACGTTGGCACGAAGTTTCATTTCTGCAGGATATCGATGCAATGTTGACTCGGTGGTGGATCTTGGACCGTGATCTTGGCCAGCTCACACGTAAGCCGGGGGACCAACAACCGGCTGCGACGCTGGTGGGCCCCCGGCTTTGGGGTAACCAAGGGGCCGGTTTTCCTGCATTTGCATCGTGGTGGGAACCTAAAAGGTGACTTTCATGGGTAACCCAAATACATTTTGGGATGCATAGTTCGTGGTGTAGTAAGGCAGTTTGCTTACCGCTGGGGTAAAGGTACTCGGACCTTGCCGCACGATGAGTCTGGTGTGCTTGATGCCGAGGACCCCTGCTAGGCCAACTTCCACTGACTTTAGGATGAGGGGACCGACGAACCCTAAAGTATAGGGAATGCCCTGGATCGCCATTTTTAAATCACTTTTCATCTTCTCTGAAATTCGGAAACGGAAGGGAGCATCGTTTTAGCAGCTGTACTTCAACCCAGCAGCTGCTCAACAATAATTTTTCCACTGGAAGGAAATTGGCGAACAATCCCACATGGTCTATGTGCATATAACTCATTTTTGTTTGCCATACTAATGTAGAAACGATTTAGTTGCCCCTCACAGCAATTTCCGTCACAGCAATCCTTTTCATTCTTATAATTTTTTTTGGCTTCTTCGGTTGTTTTTACTTTATTTGCCCATCCGCCAGGCAATTACTGCCAGCCTTTTTTTTTGCAAAAATTTTGACAAACCGCTTCACTTTTTTGCATTTGTTTGCAAAAAAATTTGCAATAACCAGTTCATTTTTTTCATTTCTTTGTACAAAGTTTGCAAAAGTTTGAAAAATACACGTTTTGGAGCATAACGAGTGATTGGGTAGGCAAGAGTCCTGAGTTAGGCCCATTGAAAGTGATTTTTTGCAATTGAATGTTGATCATTTTGGACAGATATGATAATTTCAAATGCAGCTAAATGTTTTCATTCAAAGTTTATATTGATAGTAAGTTCCCGCGCTATATAAAATGAAAAGACATTTCGTCTTTGGCCAGATATTCTTTATTTTGCCGACGACAGTACATCTCTAATATTTCCATTCAGACGGCAGGTGTTGCCCTCTATCGCCCATAAACAAAATAAGAGGACATATTTCCATAAGTTGTCGATTGCACATCCCAAAAAACGCGAGTCCCTGCAGGGTTCATACGCACCTGGAAAGTCAGGGAATGTCAGGGAAAGTCAGGGAAGAGCAAAATGGTCAGGGAGAGT
>JAQFYZ010001421.1:0-23615 GCA_034695085.1 Cylindroiulus punctatus | reverse complement strand
CTCAGTAATTTGCGATTATTGACTGTGATCACAGCAGTTTTAATGGGTGTATCATTTTCACGTTGAGCCACTGTATTTGGTGCAATTTTGTGCGACCTTGTTGATGTGCAATAATGCATTTTAATAAGGGTAGAGGAGAAATCTGAAATTATGGCATCATAATTGCAAAGCATAATTTAAAAAAATGAAGAAAAAATTCATTCCAGTGCTGAAATTTAATTCAAATTTGTATGGCCTTCTTTTATGGCTTTCTTTACAATTTGTAATATTTATTTATGTCATCTTTGATGTTACATGACAAAATTGAGTTTCAAATCCATGATTTATGATCCAGTTTGGCAAAACATTTGCTTCATTATTTTATATGAAAAAAAAATTATGGATAAAATTTCATCATTTGGGATGTGAGGCTGGTCGGTTTACAAATGGCCATTTGTAGATGACATTTGTTGATAAGGGGCTGTGCTCCTAAATTTGTGAAAGTGATGACATAATATTTGAACGTCCCTTATGACGCCAATGTATTATTTGCCTATTGTAAAAATAATATTTTGAAACTTAAGATGCATCAGCATAACAAGCAAGTTTTCATTTTGTGTTCTCAGTTGTTAGTGGCAATATGTGCTCAATAATACAATGTCTACACATGTATTTTGATGTTTCCCAGCAGCGTCATCAAATTTACAGTCTGTGCACATTGTCACGAATGTAAATGAACGTCACATTCTGATGAATTACATTTGATAGAATTCAAGCAGAAGGCGTACTTTTATGAAACTCAAGTACGTCATTCACACTTACTCGTCAATTGTCAGTATGTAGTAGTAATTCACCTGACCTTCATCCACCAGTATCTATCAACTAGTCTATGAACTCGTATAGGGAGGGAGGGTAGCAATAAATTAACCAAAAAGTACTGAGCAATGTATAGGCTTAAGGGAAATTGCCTACCATTAATTTTGTGTAGATTTAGTTTATGCACTACAAATGCTACAGAAGAAACTAATTAATTTTTCATTTACACACCTTTTATTCGACAAATCGACAGATATATTGCTACATATTCACATTAAGTTGAGGTTTAATCCAACGGGGATAGATACACAAATTAAAAAGATGTTGGGAGCTTGACTGTACAAGTACAAAATTTAAAAAAGTTCTGGAAAATCACCTCCAATGTACATTCTCGACGAAAACAAGTATTTGTGTGGAGTTGTGCAGATTGTGTAATTCATGTTTGGCAAGAAGGTAAATGAAAAGCCTTTATATGCCTGCATAATCTTAAAAATTTGGACCTGCTAGTCTCGAGCGACAATAATTATCACCAATTGTTTTTCAAACGCAACAACAAGTTAATGTAATTTAAATTTCAAAATTGTCTTAACGTTTATGCCACGTCTACACTGTATTACTTCTGAGTGCTGCTCGAAGGACCTTCACCACTTTCACCTTTGGTTTCCAATGCCTTCTTTTGCTTCTCTCGCATGACTTCTGCATCCCTAGGTAATACAAAAAATGTTATTAATTTCCACTTCCTACTCTTAAAGCTTCATAATTTGCCCACTTAGTTGATGAAATCCTTACCTGGCTTTTCTGGCTTCCATAGACAATCCCTTATTTCCATCCTTTTGATCCGCCCCCTTCTTTTTGCTGGTCTCCTGTTGTTTCTTGGCCGCTTTGGCACGGGCAAGTTCTCTTTGATTCCCACCTGAAATGAATAAACAAGTTATTTCCCTGACCCATTTCCTTGTACTAACGGATAGTGTCTACCTACTTGTCCTGGAATTAGGCGAAGTAGGCTATAATACCCTTTGAACCTCGGGGTCGTTCAAACATTATGTCATCACTTTTTCGGGATTTTTGGACCCTCGCCCTATGTCATTATTTGGGAAGCACTTCCATCATCATCTAACTGACAACCCCAAGATGATGACATAATATTTGAACGCCCCCTTTGTTGACTTATACAACGTCACCCATGTTGTTCAGTCAAAGGGGAAATGGGGACACGAAGAATTTCGATTTTTTACCAAAAAATTACAAAACTCTATCTCAGTCAAACTTGCAAAGGACACTGCCTACGACCCAAGGTATATGCCAGCATACTTACGAGTCATCTTATAGCAATAGGAAGACCTTTAAAGGCCGTAATATGCCTTCAGAAAACCAAGCAAACTGTTCCTTGATGGCTCACGAAGTAAATTCTGCTCGCGCATGCGCAGTTTTAAATCAATGTACAAGCTCCGCCACCTGGCGGTGTTTCTTTATTTATATCACGTTTTGTTGAAAAAGAGGTAAGAGCATGTTGCTGAACTTGTCAATTCATTTACAATCGTTTTGACCAACGGTATGGCTATGATGGTTTATTGAATTTTCATACTTCTATATGCTATATTTATAATTGCTGACTATAATCTTATTATTGAACAGGCAACCTTGTATTTTGGCACAAGACATTTCGATTTTGACCATGTTCATGCCATGCTCATGCATGCATGGTGTTGCAAATATGGCGTGTGAGCGGGAAATCTCGTTTCCTGGTCCGGCCAAATATACTGCACGTGTATAATACCCACCCATTCCACACGGCACACGATGTGGCCAATCGAGTTTCTGGGCAGGTATGATACATGTAAACCCGAATGTGCTATTCGGAGCCCAGGACCAGGTGGCCCTCGTGTAAACATAATGAGTGTTGTCAACGAGTTTGAGAAACTGGGGAAAAAACTGTTGTAAACAAGTTTCACTCATCATTATTGGCGTGCGCGCACACGACAAAATCCAAACGTTTGGCGTGTGCCGAATGGTAATAACAGGGTATAGAACTTGACGGCTCAAGCTAAATAAGCTGACGGCTATCCATAAAATATTTAGGAATCACCCAGATTGGTGATGTGCTATGAACACTTCACATACCATGAAAATAACTGGTTTGGCAAGTCCGTACTGTCCATACCGTACATACCGTACTCGCTCCTTTGGCCCTAATGTTGCAGTCTTGAATGTTAACATCTGCTTTACATTTTCTAGAGAATTGACCTGATATTCTGCACTGTCATAAAGTTACAAATATGAGTAAGTCAAGAGGATCAAAAGCAGCAGCGAGGCAGTTATCCAGTGATGAATCAGATTCGGGTCCTGATGATGTAAGCATATAAATGACAAGCTTTTGAACTATTTGTGCAGGGATTCGTTTTTTGTGGCATTGGTCACTTTTGTCGTATAGTGAAGTCTAGACCCTTCTCAAAGCGATACGTTTAATTTCAGAGGAATGAGCCTGCCCCTAAAAAAGCTAAGCCATTACCAACAAAGCCTGCACCATCGAAGCCAAAATCAAAATCTACATCAGACGATGATGGGCATAAAATGTTTCAGGTATATTAACATGTAAATTTTTAATGAAATCTGCAAATTTCATAAAAATATAACCTATTTTTTCAGTTAGGGAGATTGAGATATGCTACAGTCAGCGAATTTAAGGGCAGAGTCATGGTGGGCATTCGAGAATACTATGACAAGGATGGCGAAATGAAACCAGGAAAAAAAGGCAAGTGAAACATTCTTTTCAATATATTTTGTTAACTGTTTGGTAACCCAGAAAATTAAATATTAAATAGTTCAGGATGCCCATTTACTTTATTTTTTTTTTCTATTAATGTTATTTCTCAGGTATATCCTTGAGCTTGGAGCAATGGAATTCACTAAAAGAACATATGGATGACATTGATGAAGCAGTTAAAGACCTGGCTTAATTGCAAATGCTTTAAAATGCATACCAGGTAATAAAGAGGAGTGTGATCTCTATGGTCTCATGTTTACATTTTGTTTTATGTGAACGTTTGACTGTCATATTTAAGTGGTTATCTGGTACATTGCAGTAGCTTGAAGAATCCAGTAACCTATAATAAATCATCATCACATTTACATAATTTGTAATTTTTTCCCCCTTCATTTATCTTTCACATTTTAATTTACGATCTGTTAATTTTTTTAAAAGAAATAAGTAAATCTTACACAGTTTTAAAGTAAATTAGAAGAAATATGTTTGGAGCAAAAAAATTCCCTTCCTGTTTATCGATGAGCCCATTGACCACTATGCCCTGTTAGTAGTAACTCAGTGCTTGAAAATATTGGCACAATTATTGTTAGTAGTGCGGGTTTACTAAAATGGGTTAAATTAATTTTAACACGTTAATTGAAAAAATCCCGTTTAATTCAAAGTTTTCTTTGTTTATTGTTAAACACCGAAGAATTTAAGTATTCACAAATAAGTTTACAGATAGCAAGTTGAATTTTACTTTTCTACTTAATTTATGAGTGACAGCATCTGTCACGTTTATAACGCATCCGTCGATTGAAAGTTATCAGAGTTGCCCGACTCGCAAAATAAACCACAGAAGGCTTCTTCTAGTGCCCGATAACAAGCAATATTGGAAACAAATCCACCAGCTTTTTCTGATTCGTTAGCGCCCCTAGTGTTTTCTAGGTAACCCCTACTCTCCAGTTCTTCATAGGAAGGTGCTTCAGGACCCCACAGGTCTTTCTCAGTTTCCTCATATTTGTACAGAATTTCCTCTCGTTTAGGCACAGGCAGAAATGAGTCCGTCTGCCAGAACTTGATTCCTGTTGAAAATTGAGTGGTTGCTAACTTGGAGACTTCTTTCGGCTGAGTTTCTGATTTTATCTTTGTAGCGATGTGATTAGCAAGAATTTCTCCCGCAGGAGCATCCGAGAACATCAGCTCGTCTATGAGTGCTTCCCTGTTCTTCGTTTTTGAACGTTTTTCTTCAATTTCCTCTTTCAGCAAAATCTGCTTTCTAATCACGTTTCCCTGTTGCTCGTTTTCGATCAGGTCTTCCAAGTATTCTTCGTCTCGACTTAACTTGCTCTTGTTGCGGATAATCTGGGCTTTGTTCTCCTTCTTGTACTGTTCGATTCTTTTCTTGGTCATTTCAACGTCAATGTCCTCTGTCAAGTTGTAAATTATATCCTCGACTTCTTCCAAGTAATCGTTGTATTCCCTTAGCGTCTCGAAATCCTCCTCGCGCTTGTTAAAGTCGCGGAGGACTCTCTTGCGAATGTCGACTTCTTTCTCGATGTGTGGGTCCTCGAACAACTGGATCCTGAAATTTCCACGCCTCAGCGAAATTTCACATTCTGGACATTTGGCAGATCCCTTGACAAACAGCAGTTCTATGCAGTTTTCACATAAAGCATGGCCGCAAATGTTCACCATCAACTTCAAGGATGGGTTGCGGTATGTTGTGGTCCGACATCGTGGACAGGTCAATTCATCCATACTTATGAAGTAGAATTATGGCTCTCTGTACCTGCAATGTAACAACTGAATTTTAGTAAGTGAACGATTTCATTAATTGCTACTGGATAGCAGTGCCGTGGTATAATGTATGACATGTTCAAATAGGGTAACACTGTCAGAATCCTTCCCTTATAATGTCAGTATTTTTAGATTAAAATTCCACAGTCAGCCAGTAAGATGCCATGTGGTGGGGAGTAGTTTATTAATTTACCCAAGTACAAAAATGTTACATCAAACATTTGGTAAAAATGAAAGTAAAGATTCTCTTCCCCTCCCCCATCCTTCAGTAGTGAATAATACTTCCTTTTGGTTATAATAACTATATTGCAAACTTCATCCAATGATCAAACTACGCATGCATGCGTGCAAACTATTATGTCGGCATTCATTGGGTCTCACCTTCTCACAAACCATTCACTCACAAATATTTTATTACCGTATCACTCTAACGCACAGGTTACTTTTAACTACTCCCACATCTACAGTACCTCACTAAGCAACAACGATTACATCCGAAGTTTGGCATCAAATTGGTCAACCGAATCGTTGGTGAATACGCACTATGACCGAAGGTAAAACCCACAAAAAACTGTCTGCTACAGATGTCATGTTAAATCGTCACCCTGAGAATTTATTATTTATGACGTATTTCCGGTTTGCTGCGCATGCGTGTTACTTGACTTTATTATTTTACTTGTAGCGTAAAAATCTGGTTACAGCATCATAGAGTTTTACAAATTTAGCGGTAGATGGCGACACTGTGTTCGTCGTGATCCAGGGACCAGAGAAGCAAGACATATTTTGGCTTTGCAAGCCAATGTATGAATGGGTCATTTATTGGCCTCGATGTGTATTTAATTACGTCGTTATTACTTTAATTATCTTGGTAACTTAAATACGGTGTCTGGCTTCTAGCGGCCACGACTGTGAAATCGCCTTCAATTTCAGCTAGTCCTCTAACGAGATGGGTGAACTGAGTCCATTTGTTTACTGGGCGCAAACCGAAGAAACCATTTCTCTAAAAGTAGATTTAAAAAATGTAAAGGTAAGATTTGTTTCGTCTATGTCCTTGGTACGTATTGCATGCAATACATTAATATGCGTATAGCATCTTTCATAAGGACGCTAGGCTACAGGCCTACTTATAAAGTTATTCCTCATGGTACCGCTATACATGGTGTCCCATAGGGCTTTCGATTAATTCTGTTTATATTTCATACATGTACGTTTTCCCGGTCCTTTGATATTTTATTGTGAAGGTAATGGTACCCAGACTGAATTACTCTAGGTGGTTATGGTAGAACATTTTGGACTTTGCTCCCAATTTTATGGATTTGAAGAAAACCGCATGAATGGGTTTTCGGATTTCATGCCGTATTTTGTCAGCATAAGAATATATATGTACAACAACTATGAAACAGTTGGTGATACAGTTACTTCGTTTCCAATAATCTGTAATCCTAAATCATAAACGTTCTAGATAGCCAACTAAGCAAATTAAGCTGTCCTGTTCGACTTAGTTTAGTGTTTTAATTGCTTCGATCAATAGTTCATGCACCTGTCCTCATGGCCTGATCATGAAAAATGACTGCATGCTGTGTCCACCTATGTTCAGGAAGTTGTTGAAATATAATAAGCTTTGTCAACTACCAAATTTGCTTCCTCGCTTATATGCAATGGCCTACTTCTCTTATTGATTCTCGGAGTTGGTTCATAACTTGATCAACAATTATATTCGATGGCCATGACGTATTTTCATTATAGGTTTTATGTAATTAATCCCATGGATATCTTTAAGATTAAAAGTGGCAAAGGCATCGATCATTGATATAGCTTTATTTTTATTAACAGGCACCTGATGTCATCTTAATTAAAGATGAACTTGAGTTCACTGGAGTTGGTTTAGGAGCAAAAGGGAGAAATGAATATCATTTCGTTATCGAATTCTACTTGGATGTAGTTCCAGAGGTAAATTATTCTGGTTTCGATCTGAGAAAATGCGATGTGCGCTAGCCGACATGTACTAAAGGTATGCGTTTAACGTTCTTGAAAATATAGAAAAGTCAATTCCGGGTGATGGATCGAGAAGTCGATTTCAGCATTACAAAGAAGGTTGCACAATGGTGGCCACGATTAACTGCAGAACCAACAAAGAATGCTTGGCTAAAAGTTGATTTTGACAAGTTTAGAAGTGAAGAGGAAGATGAAGTACCTACAGAAGAAACAGAAAAGGTAATTGGACTAAGTGTTTCAACCAGTTAGAGATTAGTAAGCCTATATGAATTCAGTGAAATGAATTATCAATATATAAAATCAATTTTTTTTTCAAAAATAGGATATCAATGAAACAATGAAGAAATTGTTTGATCCGGTAAAAGAAGAGGAAATGCGAGGTATATCTTGTCGTGCCAGAGTGGCTGCTTGGATGATGCTTGTTCAAAAAAATTTGAAGATGCCTTTTCAATAATTCTTGACAGTGCTTTAACATTATTTATTTGCAGATGAGGCATATCAAAGAGTATACATGTTTATGTATAACATATTCATGTTCTTTGGATTTGCTGTCGTTGCCGTAATGATGCTGGTTTTTGCTGCAAAAGATGGCTCAGGTATGTAAAATTTCTATTGAGTTTTCTCTGAACATGTTTTCATTCAAATATTATGAGATGCAAAGTAACATTCTTTACAAATTCCTCCACATTTTTGTTTCATTATTTTAAAATTGGTTTCAGTACAGCTGTAGCATAGGGGATTGCCCAAAATATATCGCAGCATTTAGCTTGCATATATGCACATGTTACTACTCCATAACTCGAGTTACATGGATAAAATTGACCCGAATTTAAAGAATTGTCAAGGACGATCTTGTGTGAGGGGCAAATGCTGATTATTATTTGTGGATAGTCCATGTGGAATTTGTTTGTTTTTACCTTAAATGTGAAGCGTAACAATTGAAAAAAAATTCTGCATTTGCTTTTTTTGTATTTGTTACAGCTGGTATTCAGAAGATGTATGATAATGTCGGCGGGTTGTTTTTATTTTTTCAACTGTTCCAATTGTTCGAGATACCTTTCGCTTTAATTGGTTGGACAGGAACAACAAGCATTACATTTCCCATTTTGCAAGTATGATGCAATTTGTGTTCTCTGCATCTTATGAGTTGTATGTGATTCTTCACATCACTAATCATGTAATTTTTGTGGATAGATTGGTGGACGTCTAGTAAATTTTTCCATGGTTGCAGCTGAACCCAGAATTCAAAACAATCCAGTTGTTTGCTATTTGCTCATGGTTTGGTGCTTGGCAGAAGTTTTCCGGTGAATAATAATTATTTGTATATGCTTCACATGAAAATTGTAAAGATTGCTAAATACGGATGCATTTTCCATGCAGGTATCCATATTATATGTTAAAAATAATTGATTTGGACGTGTCTATCCTGAAATGGTTACGTTATTCCATGTGGATTGTTTTATATCCAGTTGGAGTGTTGTGTGAAGGTATGTATGCTATCTGTTATGCATGATGATGCTACTTCAATTAACGTCTTTCGTCACAATTTTGTTGTGGCATGTGCACAGCTCATGACACAACGAATTTATTTTCTCAGAAATTTGAGGGGGGAAAATTCCTTGCAAAAAAGCCATTTTTGCCATGATAATTTTTGAAGTCATTCCAGTCCTTTGATTGTCAAATTCAATTTTTTTCAGCATATCTTGTGTTCTGCAATATTCCGTATTTTCAAGAAACAAAGAAATTTAGCTACCATCTACCAAATAGCTTGAACTGGTCGTTTGATCCACCCACCATAATGAGGATCTATCTGATGTTTATAATATTCCCCAGTAAGCATTTCTCCAGTGTAATCTCTAGATTTTAAAAAAAATACTGTATTTAACATGGCTAGATATATTAATTTTGTTTACTTATTTCAGCCTTCTTTGTATTGATTTCCCATATGTACCGTCAAAGGATCAAGCAATTGGGATCAATGTTTAAGAAAACAAAGAAAGATTAACATTTGCACTTCCCTGGTAAGACACAAAATGCACATTAACGTTTACTTTTAATTGACCTTTAATAATGCGATTGGTGATCATCCGATAAATAATTTTATGGAATGGATGGGAATGCAATAAGGACATCACTTTGAGGCTGTATATGGTACCATATATGTAGTTTAAAAATTTATGTGGACTTTTATCAGGGTTGGATTGTAAATAGTGGCAACACATCTGTAGAATTGCAGTGAGATCCAACACAATAATTCTGCTTATGTCAAATGTTAAATGTGTCTAATCAGCATACTTTACGGTAAAAAAATCACGATATTTTTTTAATGGTTAAAATTGAAGGTGTCCCTTTTGCATGTTCCTTTATTATTTTAGCTTTTCAACGAGAATAATTTAGGGTAAGGTATTTTCACCTTCTAGTCTCCGAAATGAATATGTCAAATAAAGCTTTAAAAATAGGTCTTTATATTGCATTCCCATTCCTCATTTGTTCTTCGTCAATCATAACCAGGAGTATTATACTACGCACGATTTTGGTGAAATTCTTTGTAATACCTTTACAAGCATGACCATTGTAAAGTTGTAACATTGGGTCAACATGAATACAAATTTTTAATAAAAGCTATCATATTTAAAGTTTGTATATGAAATGAGTTCAAATTTAAAATTACGTATAATTGTGGAATTTATATGAGGCCGATCAAATGTCAATACCCACTTAAAATGTCAGAAATTGGATGGCTAAAATATTTGTTTCCTATTTAGAACACATATTAAAACCATTCTTAAAAACAACTAAAGAATTGCTATGTTTCCACTTTGTTTTAATATAAACATGGTAATTCACTTGTTTCAAACTGCAAATTTAATATCAATTTACTTGTGCAGTCAAATATTTTCAAATTGGGGTAAAAAATTCAAGTTTTTTTGTATGCGTGAGAACAATTTATTTGTATGAATGATTAACTTTTACTTTTATTATTGAAAACATTCATCACAAAATTTAGATTTATTTCAAGCCGTGATTTGAAAATTGACTTGTACATTTAAATATTTCGACATTTATTATTACCGATTTTGAAATATGGGACTCGTACTCGTATTTCGAAATTGGTAAAAAAATATGTTTAGCAAAAATTTCCTAATTTTTTATTTAAAGCAATTTGTATACGACTAAGTAACTTTTAGGGCAGCTCTTATTGGAAGTGCAAATTTAATATTAATTTAAGCAATTTTGTTTAAAGCAATTTGTATACGCCTGTGTAACTTTTAGGGCAGCTCTTATTGGAACTGCAAATTTAATATTAATTTAGACATTTTTCAACAATTTTACTCATCAAAAAATATCTGTTTTACAGGAACATTTTTTTGTTACTTTTTAACTTTATAATTGGTGGGCTAGAGCAGACTTTGGTAAATTTGCTAAAAGAGGGCGTTAGCATCCCTGCTGTGAGTGGATGACCTTGAAATAATTGCTATTTAGATCTGGGCTGAATTTTGAATGGTTGTGGCTCACAAGTTATTTGGACGTGTACGAGAGAGGGTCTATTGCATGCAAATCTGGGTTTTTCGGCAAAGTAGCTGAAACATGTATCGAAATGGAGCGAGTTTGAATTGTGCATTGAGGGTTTTATGTCGTCGCTTATCTTCTGTTGCTCTTCCTGCTCCGCAGAAGAAACCACAAATCCAACACAATGGGGTGAGTTATTTTGGCAATTTGCACACGTATGAGTATGAACATTTGGGTTTCCTGCATATTTTTCCTGTGTAGAGGCTAGAAACTTAGTAATAACAATTTGCTCATATCATATTGCACACCTTGTTTGCATGACAGGGCAGGAAATTTGCCATGGACTACATGGCCAAGGTCAACGACAAATTAAATGTCATGCAATTTTTATTTTTATATTTTTTTGGAAATTTGCCCTAATCTATTTAAAATACAAATCTGACATTTACTATTTAGAAACCAGTTATAATGTAGGTTGACCAAATAATGAGGATGTTGAACCAAATTTTGAGTCGCCTTTTTATTTCCAGCAAAAAATATTCAAATATTTTGCAATAATTTCTCCATAAATGTAAAAAAGTGCCAAATAATTGCAATTTATTTGAATATTTTAGGAATATTTTTTTCTGGGTTATATTACATGTATATGCAATCATTTGTTAACCCATGCTTTAGTGCTGGGCTGGGTGCCGTATCGTCTCTGCTCCAAATGTGCATAAAAATTTTGCATTACACCCCTATTCTTGTCAAGTAGACAAGAATGTCTAGCCAGCAATCGGAATTTCTCTTATGCTTTTAGGGTTTTCTCCTTTCATTGTTGTCTGTTTATTTGTGTTTCTCCTAACCTAAACTAAGCTTAAAATTTAATTTCTTTATTGGGTCACATATCAGACTGCAGGCAATCACTCCCTGCCCATGAGCCATTAGGAAAAAATCATTTTCTAATTTTGCCATAGTGTCTACATGTATGTCGAAGGAGCAGCTAGCAGATATACCTGATGGCAATATGCGTCATTAATTAAAAACCTATTCGAGGTCAGACTAATCTTTCATTTTTTAACGAAGACTGCTTGACCGCGTTGTGCTGAGAACAGGTTTCATTTAATTCATATTATTTTTTAGTCTTAAAAAGTCACTTTTATGATAGTTTTATCACTCAACCTTGATGCATGAAATATAGACAAACAGGTTGTTAAAATCCATCATTTAAATTTTCATCCACTTTTCCAAAAAAAATTTGCTTACGAATCTATTAGTACTTTGACATGGGCTAAAATTTCAATCGTTATAAAAGTATGCTAATGCTTACATGTCTGAAAATCGCAAAAATTAAATTGAGGACTTACTAAAGTACGTCGGTTTTGATCATCATGCGCTGCTGAACAATTACAATGTGATCACCTGAAGTAGGGTGAAATGTTGAAATTAAATTTCATTAAAAGATCCAAATAGTGACAACACAAAAAGGTAAAATGATACTTCCTCCAAAGTATTTGGAAAATTGAATTGGTGAGATTTGAATACATACATGTATTATGTATTGATTGAATACTTGTGGCACACTGAGTACCAAATTTATAGGAAAAACGCATTAGTTAGCCATTTAAAAATTTGTTACGTTTACTACCAGAAGTAAAAGACCAGAATACAAAAAACAATCTGATATATTTTTGATAAAAATGTAAGAAATTTCTGGCAACTCTCTGGGTCGCAATGTGATATTACAAATCCCTTGTGTGTATTATTCCATTGTAAATAATTGAGGTTGACATATTTTTTGAGTAATTTATTCTTGCTGTTAGTATAATTTCTGTTATTAATGAAAAGTTGTTAATTTTTCAGATTTTTATAAATAACGAGTGGTGCAAATCTGTGAGTGGAAAAACTTTCATTACCAAAAACCCAAGTACAGGAAACGCCATTTGTGAAGTGCAAGAAGGAGATAAGGTATCACTATCACTTCTAGTTGATTAAATGTTTGCTTTCCACCTGTTTGACAACAAACTAATATTAATATGGAACGTGAATCAATTTAATGCAAATGATATGGGTATACTTTTTTGGTTCCTTTGGTGGGAAATTAAAAGGCCCTTTGCAGAAAACAAGCACCCGAATATAAACTGATGTTTGCCCATAAAATATTTTAAAACTGGTTTGTTTTTATAATATCAACACAAGGGCATTGAAGGATGTAGCCCATCTGGCTAGGCTGTATGTACGTGTGGCAGGTGCCAAGGTTTTGTGTATACACACGAGCATACACACAGGTTATTTCATGCATCACTTGAATTAATTTCAGGCTGATGTGGACTTGGCTGTCAAGGCAGCCTCTGCTGCATTTCAACTTGGTTCTCCATGGCGTACTATGGATGCCTCCGAAAGAGGGGTTTTACTTAATAATCTTGCAGACCTGATGGAGCGAGACAAAGTGTACTTAGCGGTTAGAAATATAATTGTTCTTATTCCTGGTATTGCATAAATACTTACCTGAACATTTTACAGTCACATACTTGCCACTAAATTAATGGTTGTAAACAAAGTGTGAATTGCCAAAACTAATTATTGATAGTAAGAAATGCAATATGTGAACCACAGTTATTCAGGGCCACCTGCTTTGCATTCCCAGTACCTATTTACTGCAGAGAGGATTTGAACAGCTTGCTGATCTTTCGCAGATTGTGCTATTTTATTTATAGTCTGGTCCAATATAATGCTAAAAATACACCTAGCTCAATCGTAATAACCTTGGAATATGTTATGCAAAAGAAAACCACAAATGACCATCCAAGGTGAACTGTTTAAAAAAAAGCGAAAAGAGGATTATTGCAGTTAATTTTCAGTTGAAAACAGTAAATAATAGAATTGAGCAAAATTTGGTATTTTCTAAATCATTTCAAGTCGATAACCATAATGGGAGGGAGGAAAATTTGGTATTTTCTAGAATAACTTCTAGAATTGTTTGCTATACACTAACTTTATTTTTCTGATTTTCAAGTTATAAAACTACTTCAGGAAATTTACTAAGGATTCATTTTTATATTGTGCATTTGTCTCGTTATAATTTCAGAGTTTAGAGACGTTGGATAATGGGAAACCATATACTGCATCATATGCTGTGGATCTAGATTTAGCAATTAAATGCATAAGGTTAGAGCTAAATTTATGTAAAATCAAATTAAGTTTTATGTTCATGGTGTTTGATATGGGAATTTATAAAACATCCTTGTGTGGGCTATATTTTATAACAAATCTCAATGTAAAGTTTAGCAATTTTTCTCTGATAAGGTATTTTCTGCCATGAAAACTGTTCCAAACTTAAAATTAATTTTTGAAATTTGACAAGCAATATAATCTAAAATTTTTTCTTTTATCTTTACAAAGTTTGAATTCAGATAATGATAAAACGTTCCACCTATATTGAATATGTCATGGATTTCTAGGTATTATGCAGGTTGGGCAGATAAAATTCATGGAAAAACAATTCCTCTGGATGGAGAATACTTTTGCTACACCAGGCATGAGCCAGTTGGTGTCTGCGGTCAAGTAATTCCAGTAAGCATTTGTCAGGCCATTTTAACTTGCAAGTGCCAAATTAAAACAGCACATTATGTTTAAAAATTTCACCGATTTGCAGTGGAACTTCCCAATATTGATGCTAGCTTGGAAACTCGGTCCAGCATTAGCAACCGGCAATACGGTGGTGATGAAGCCTGCTGAACAAACCCCACTTACTGCTCTCTATGTAGCCCAACTTTCAAAGGAGGCGGGATTCCCACCTGGAGTTTTGAACATCATACCAGGGTTTGGACCAACAGCAGGTGGGGCCATCGCGACACACATGCATGTGGACAAAATAGCCTTTACAGGATCAACAGAGGTTTGCTGCTCTTACCTATCACAATAAAAATGTCCTTAGTAGAACATAATGGGGAAGTGTTTTTGTTTTTTTAGTTTATGATAAAATTGTTCTTTGTATATATCCATCATCTAAATTTTAAATCTGTGATCTATTGCCGATTTTATTCTTTTCAGACTAATTTTCATTTTACTATTTGTAATTTTCAGGTTGGCAAAATAATTCAACAGAGTTCTGGCAAGACTAACCTCAAGCGTGTTTCTCTTGAATTAGGTAAAGAACATTGCATTTGTTCACAAAGCACGAGTGGGAAAACATAGAAATTTTCCCTTTTGATGTTTTCTTTCAAAGCCTTAATCAAAGTTATCACGTGTTAATTTCTAAGGATTTTTCTTGATACAATAGGTGGAAAAAGTCCGAATATTATTTTGAAAGACGCTGATTGTAAGTTTTTGGTACCTCATTTCCTTTTTCATGTAGTAAAGTGATTCGGTCGCTCGGTCGAAGCGTTTTTCCTGACCGAAGTCAATAGTGAAGCCATACTGGTACAAATTAATAAGCGTTTAGCTTGATATGAATTTCTGAAATATTGTTTCGCAGTGGATCACGCCATTGAACACAGCCACCAAGGCTTGTTTTTCAACCAGGGACAGTGTTGTTGCGCTGGGTCGCGCATTTTTGTGGAATCTGCAATTTACGACGAGTTTGTTGCAAAAAGCGTTGAAAGAGCGAAGAAGCGAACAGTGGGCGATCCATTTGATTATGCGAATGAACAAGGGCCTCAGGTTGGCTAAGAGTTACACATTTACACCACAGTCTCTAGTGTAGATCAGATAATCTTTTATAAATATGATTAGTGTATAACTTGGACAATTCATGTAAAACCCCCAGTCATCGGTTCTGATTGTTATTTTAGCTCAACTTGTATACTTTTTGTCTTTACCAGATTGATGAAGAACAAATGAACAAGATTCTATCCTTGATTGACAGTGGCAAAAAAGATGGAGCGAAATTGATGGCTGGTGGTAGTCGGATTGGAAATCAGGGCTATTACATAGAGCCGACGGTTTTTGCTGGTGTCAAAGACAACATGAGGATTGCGGAGGAGGAAGTAATTAACTAAACCTGAAATGAAATTTTGAATATTGTGACAATTCCTGTCGATTGTACTGATGGATATATTTTGTTTTTCAGATATTTGGTCCTGTTATGCAGATTCTCAAGTTTGATTCGATGGACGAATTATTAAGCAGAGCCAATAATACCATTTATGGATTGGCTGCTGCAGTGTTCACGAAAGATCTCGATAAAGCCTTGTACGTGTCCCATGGATTACGTGCCGGCACAGTTTGGTATGCAACATCATATTGATGTATTTTCCCTCTCGGTACTTTACATTAATTTAAATTTAGTATTCTAAAACTGAAAATATTTGTTTGCATTGTTAACAAGGGTCAACTGCTATGATGCTCTTATGGCACAAGCCCCATTCGGAGGATATAAAATGTCAGGCAATTGCAGAGAACTTGGAGAGTATGGCCTTCACGCTTATTCAGAAATAAAAACTGTAAGTATGTAAACTATCAGGAGAGAAAATGGTAACTACTCTGGAGGTTATAAAGCTGCAGATCGCTCTGTCTTTCCAAAATTTAGAAACTTTCTATGAGCATAAATTATGCACATAGCTAATTTTATTGGCTCAATTTACCAGCTTTTAAACTGAGCTGGGTTAGTTTGTCATAGCATCGTAATATATTAACTATAAGCATTACATTAAGCTATACCTATTTATTCTTGTTTCTAGGTGACCATTAAAGTGCCTCAAAAGAACAGCTAAGTTGTGGTATGTATATAATCTTGCGAACGTGCAATAAACGATTATACAGGCATATCCCACTACTCTGTTTCACTGATGCTATCACTGTCTAAAATCACTTATCGTATGCTGTATGAGTGAAGCGATATACGGCAGGGTATGCCTGTAATATATTAGAATTCTCAAATTCGCTTTGTTTACAATTGATCATACATGCATGGATCCTCTGCAGCAGGCTGGTTTTTTCTATGCACATAGAATCAATTATTTTCTTTGGTAAATCTAAAATCAGACGATGTCATGGCCAACGAACGAATTCATTTTTACCAGCAGGTACTACTTCAGATAAATAAGCCTGAATGTGCCAAAAAATCGATCAACAGGCCTAGTTGTCGTTAGTTTGAAATTAGACAGGCTTTTTCATTTGTTTATGACCAGGCGCCATTTATTGAATAAGTAAATCCTATTTGTTGTTTCTGTCAACCCAAATGGAATGCGCAGTCGATTTTGACGACTAAATACTACATTCTTCTAAACCGAAAAGAAATGTGCTATTAATTGTAAACTGGCGTTACTATATTGTTGCATGTAAACATAGTGATTCTTGGATATAACACATGGACTAGTATTTTCATGATTAAATGTGGGCCAAGCACATTTAGCCAGACTAATTTGTTGAATATTCAGTTTTGCTTTGCACTCATGAATAACACGCCAAGTATTCAGTTGTGTTTCTATATGAAAATCATGGTCTTTTGACAATGTTTAAATTAGTACAATGACATCCTTACAATAACTACTTCATAGTGCAATTATAGTGTCGTGCATGTGCGTGCATGCGACCTATCAATAATGTGCAAATTTGACATTTAGGCAATTTTAAAATTTGCAATTGTTACTTTATTTGGCTTTTTAACAGACCTCATTCATGATTGGTATACAGTATACTGGTGTCCGTTCCACAATTGCTTTTTTACTAAACAAATAAAAAAATCATGCATTTCCATGATTCCAACCACGAAATGTTACAATGTTCTTATCTGTCTCGTGAAGTTTCACTTCATAAAGGCAATTGATTGGAAGAAGTGCAGAGAGTTTTTCCCAGATGAAAATGGCCAAATTTTCCGCAGTACTGTGGAAAATACATCGTAACAATAAGAACAGATAACCATATGCGATCATATAGAAGATTTTTCACGTTTCGAAGCAATACCTCACTCTGTTTTCAAAATATGGGACATCTTTATCGAGATTCTTGTGATCCAAAGGGGTCATTATGGCTTTCTGTAGTACGATTAAACCAAAATTAATCGTATCGAGCTTTATGCTCATGGCATCTAGGTAAAATTTGGCCTACGTACATCCATAAATTCCTTTAAATCGGACACATTCATGACCATTCCTGTTACTGGGTTCACCTAAAATAACATACAAAATAATACTGCCTAGCCACATCTTTCCAGATCAGATTAAAGAATATTAATGGGACATTTCCATACCCTTCCTTTCACTGTAACTTCAACTGTTAAACAAAATTTCAATGCTTATTGACTGGCACATACCAAAATTAAGTCAATTTATCTTTAACGCAGTTTTGTAATTGAAACATACGTGCCTTTGTAATTATGGCCATGACCATTAGGATTGTTGCATTTTCCATAAATGAGTACATTTTCATCGTTGGGCAGCTGGCTACTATTGAGTACAAAATAGCAAACATAATGTATATCAGTACAGTTGAAGGAAAGGCAAATATTTGACATTTGGCTTTTTAAATACATGTACATGGCCAGGCAAAGGATGCTTCAAATGTGAGGCAGTAGGATTTGTGTGTCAAAACTGGGCACAGTATACTTTCGTCGTGATATACACCAAAGAAGAACCACATGTAATAATAATTTGCAGTTCAGTTTTTGAAATAGCCTAGAACATGTGCTCAAACTTGGAGAAATTTACTACATCAACATCTGGACTTATTTCCTGGGGCGTATCCGGAATAAAACAAGATGTTTTGTTGGGTTTTAGAGGTGCTGTTTACTGTTATAATATGTCATCGTTGGGGAAGTGGGTTCTGAAAAATCACAAAAATTTGATGACAATTTTTAACGTCATAACAGGTGGTCCCCCAAGAAATTGATAATTTTCTGCTGATATACGTGTGCACCTTCCTGTGCACATCCATCTCAGCAATCATGAACATCTACAGTATACAGTGTTAATTGTTATCTATTATTACGATGACCACTATATAGTAATCATGCTATTGTGGCGTATAACCCCCAAACTATTACCATCATGTTACCATGCCCATACAATAAAATTTCTGTAAGAAAAAATTACCTATGCAGTCTGTGCGAGCTGCTGAATGATTCGATACGGGTTAAAAATACAATCGGTGTTTTCGACATTTGCGGATGTCAAAAAATTATCTAAACAAAAAAATACAAGTACAAACACGCCGCTGTGATGTAGTGCAAACGATGATTCCACTATGAGGTTGCCAGCGCCACCTACCACCATATTTAGTTTAACTGCCAGGGTCGCACATTCGAGATTATTGGTATGTATGGGAGCCCTCTGTTCGAAAGGAGTAAACCAAGGTAGACTAGGTGATGATTCTTGCTTTGACACAGCTTGGGATGACATCAAGTAAAGTTTGATCTGATTTGAAGTAGAACGACGGATATATTCTAAGTCATGACATGTAAAGAAATTGTAACCTTACAAATTGGCCATTATGCAAATCACGTGGGGACACACTGGTGGAATCTTCAGGTAATATGCAAATTACAGTAAGCCTGCCCAAAAGTAATCTCATGAGTCTATGCCATGTAATATTCACTTTGACTTTTGGATCACTATGAAGCAATTACATTACATGTGCATGTATAACATGGGGACAGTCAAGTTTTATGATATCATCCTTTGAGTGTCAGAAAATTACAATATTGTGATGACATAATATGCTTGAGCGTTCCATGCATACAACCAGTTTTGTACTTGTGTGTATTTATAAATGGGTGATCTTTCCCCTTGAATGCAAACACATTTTGTTTTTGTACACGTTTAGGAAGCTTCGTTTTCATACGATCCAAGTAAACCTTCTGAAGCAAACAATGACATTATGTTCAAAGAAGGACTCACTCGAACGGTCTGTAATTCAAATTGCATATACGCACTGGCACCTAGCTGTCATGACATATTTATAATTTGTATGATGTTTACATGCAGGGAGTGTCTACGTATCTTCCACGATTAATATGTGTCGATCTCAAAGGTGGCCTGGGAACATTGCCACAATATGGAAGTTTGTATGAGCCTCCAACAAACTCGTCAACTCCACAGTGGTTTGTGTTGTTTGAATATAATGGAATTTTTATGCTTTTAAAAAAATATGCAAGATAATCATCGTTTAATCATCGTATAAACCCAATCTAATTTTACATTAATAGGTCAGGGCACGTAGATATTCAAAAAACCGAACCTTATCCAAAAAATGAATACATGTTGTTCCTGGAAAATCAAGAGAAGGTATGCAATGTGCACATGATTCTGCATTTTTTTCTATATTGTTCCACCTTTGAATATAACATGTTGTAATATTCAGTTACAGAATCGTAATTCTTGTGCATTACCGGGAGATGCTGATAAAGATGTTTGTCTTGGTGATTACCGAAATAATCTTAACTTCATTGAAAGGATTTAAGCTAACTAAAAGCCCTTGACAGTTTTTATATTTAACATAAAAAATTTATGTACAATTTAATTTTTTATCGTGTTGGTACAGCATCTGGAAGTACAGGAAATTCAAGTGTATTTTCTCCTTCCAATGATTCTTTGGACTCCAGTGTTAAAGTTTGGTCCGATTACTCGTGTATGCATTTGCATCCCAGAAGCATTCATCTCATTAACGAATATTCTCATAATAAGTATGCATGTATTCCTCAGATTGGAATAGCATTTTTGCAATTTGTTCATGTCGCAAATAATCATGTTTTAATATAATTGCCAGTGAAGTGGAGCCATTTAATATTTTTTATTATGGTCAGCAAGTCTTGTCAGAAGGATACAATATGGAAGATATTGAAGATCGTCTGCGATATTTTGTGGAAGAATGTGATAATTTACAGGTATAATATAATAAACTACTCATACAGACATTACTCATCATTTGATAAAATGCAATGACATTGATTGGAAAAAAATTACCCTACAGGGATTTCAGTTGTTAATGGATGGTGATAGTGGTTTTGCTGGTGTTGGTTCCACTGTTGCAACATTCTTAAATGATGAGTTTAGCAACAAGTCCATTTTCACTATTCCTTTATTTGATGTTCATACAAATGAAACAGTGAGTTATGTTTTCTGAGGATATATTCTAAACTACATGTAGATCGTTTACCTTAAATTACTAACTTGTTCTGTAATACGCTTGTCTCGTGTATTTTTCCCTCAGAATTTACGTTTGAGACAATTGTCACTACTTAATTCTTTCATATGTTTGGAGAAAATGGCTGCATTGTCTGATCTGGTTCTTCCGTTATCCTGTCGTAATTCACTTTCCCAGTTGTCCACTGGGGCTAAAAAGTTTCCCTTGCTTAATTATAAGGTGGGATAGAATTAAATAAATTCTGTGCATTATTAGGTTCTACTTTGAAACTACTTTTTAACAATGATGTATTTAGGCCGACTTGCCTTATCACACCAGTGCGATCCTTGCTGCAGCCTTGGATTCGGTTACAATGGCATATCGTGCAAAGCTAGCTAGATCGGATTTGTCTGAAATCTCTTCTGGCTTATATGGACGAAAGGTGAAATGATACTATGTGTTGTAAGACTTGCTGGTTTTAGCAGGAAAGCTAATGCAAATAGTTACTAACATTTATTTTCTAACCAACAGATTTCAGCTTTAACATCAGTTTTCCCTGTCCCTCTATATCAAGATGTCAGTATATTTGAAACATTTCTCGAAAAACATCCTTTTATGACCCCACAATCATTAACACCAGGGTGCACTGTAGCCACCAGCCATAGTTTACATCAGAGCATTGTGCTCAGAGGATTACCATTAAACATGAAAATAAAGTAATATGATAGTAGGCTATTGAACAATTTTGCAAACTGTATAAAGAATTTTCAACCTTTATTTTTGAAATTGCAGCATTGAAGAAATTTCGAAGCATATGAAAATGCCCACAAATTTTTCAAATTTTGATGAATTATTTTTGTGGTATTTGGGTGAAGTTTGTCCAAGTAATATGAGGTTGGTTGGCATAAATATCTAGCATGATAATAACGTTAATAAGTGAATTAAAATACATGTACATTTTCACTATTAATTTATTTTTGTTTACAGTGTGCTGCATACATTTTCTGGTCCATGTAAGACAACAGATCCATTTCCGCACATTTTTCATCCAACTGTTTCTGATAACGGGCTTATTTATTCAAAAGGCAGTCCATTAAATAAAGGTGAGATGATCTTACTCCTTACATTAAGGCATCGGGAACTATAGTAAGATGTATGGAATGATTCATAGTTACTCCGAAATAATTATTCCAGAAATTTTTATCATTGTATTTTTAAATATGAAAATGATTCCTAACTACAGCGACATATTGAAAATGGGGAAAAATTTTATAGTATTCTTTTAATAATTTTATTTTCTTACAGTTGTTGAGTCAGTTCCAGTAATAACTGGAATTCACAGTAGTGACGATATTAAAGACATGCTGTCTGTTGTTCACAAGGAAGTTCATGCAATAAAGGTAAAGAATTTCGATACATTCATTGATGCTGGTTTGGATACTGATGAATTTACTCAAATTAGTGAAAATATCAGAGAGCTTGCAACTTGCTATAATAAATAAACGGAAGAATTTTTCTATTTCCATATGTCTAGTGTCAGTATTTTACTGTATCAATATTTGTTGAAGCATATCACAATAAGCGTGCGATGTCTTTTGGAAATTTTTGTACTTTTTTCCTGAGGTCTAACAAAAGTAGGTGGGATTATTATAATTGTAAGCATGTTGAAACGATCTTAGTTATTGAAAGATAATCGAATTCTTATCGAGACAAACAAAATGAACAATTTGGAAAACACTGGTCCGTGGCGTTTTCATCGTGAATGCATAATTCGAAATCCGCGCCATATTTGGTTTACAGAACTGCCGCTTGGGGTCGCTGGACGCTTGGTCACGTGACTCGCGTCTTTTCTCGTTTAATTTGCGTAAGCCACGTGCGGTTGTCTGTCTTTCTTTCACTCGTTCTCTATTTCGAAAATGGCGGAGGTGAGTTGGATGTATTTATATATTTATCGGATAAATTCATTCCAAAAAATTAAAACCAAGTGTAAACGTTGTACCGGTATTGGTTGAATAATGCAGGTCGTCCCCCCATGGCCCATTGTAGGTCTGCCATGAACGAAGGAGAATTTCCATTTTCCTTCCACTAATATCACCGGGTTTTCTTCAACTTGTAACTTACATGTGTACCGATAAAATCAACAATAATTTGCTTCGTAATATTTGAGTTATTTTAGTGTTAATGTTGCCCATGGTCTCCTGTTGAACGTTAGGCCTATCCAATGCAAACTCCCATGCCTGACAATGCCATGGTTGTTTTTAATTACTCATTGTTTTTATAGGCTGAAGAAGTTGCCAAGAAGAAGCGCACATTCAGGAAATACACCTACAGGGGTGTAGATCTGGACCAGCTGTTGGATATGTCCAGGTATGCACAAATTTGATATTGAAATGGTAAATGCCTGTAAACAAACTGAGGCATGATGACATAAAAAATTCCATGGAATTCACTGGAAAGAAGATGGACGGAATTAATTCATATGAAGTGTTGTATGGTAAAGTGTTTGAGCGAACATAGACTCCCTCGTTGCTGCATTCTTAAATTAGGTTATGCAGAACTTATGAATGTGTTCAATGAGATTTTCTTTAGTCTCATTGGGGATTTCTTTTATTGTTGATACGTGTGTATACTGATCTTCAGGGTTTTGACTTTGCAGTGAACAGCTGACTGAATTGATGCACTGCCGTGCTAGAAGGCGTTTCAGCCGCGGGTTGAAGAGGAAGCCAATGGC
>JAQFYZ010001420.1:0-23619 GCA_034695085.1 Cylindroiulus punctatus | reverse complement strand
AGGTGTTTTGAATGGAGTGCAGGGGTGTCCCCAAATTCACAGGGATTTTTCAAACGGCCTATAATGGCCCTTAAGGAGGTAGCTGGGCATGCTATGAAATCCATGAGGTAAAATTTATTTGACAATTGCCAAAATGTGTCAAGAACAAGTGAGGAATTGAGTACACCTCCACATTGCCCATGTGGTAAAAGGTAATGGTATGAAACAACGATGGCGGTGCAGAGCCCTTTACCGATAAGAATGGAGACAATCTCCGTTTGACCAAAGGTCAAATTGCAACAAAGTGCAAGCAGCCACCGATGTCGTTGAGTGACGTTGGCGAAAAAAAACCGCTCAAATCCATTAAAAGTCGGAGGAAAAAGCCGAAAAAAGCCGAGCATGTAACAGCGCCTGGGGGGTTGGTGGCCACACAAATGCCGGGCATTTTTCGTGGTCAGTACATCACAATCACGCTGGTTCGAGACCACCGTGACCGTTGGCTCGTTTACGAGCTGGACTATCGGCTAAACAAGCCATGTAAGGAACAATTACGTTTGGCAAACGCCAATTAGTGCGGCCATTAGCAGCGCCAGACGCACGGGGCAGCTCCCGAAAAACTAATGGCATTTTATTGAGGCTGAGCACCCTCGATGTGACACCCGAAGGTGTGTGGCGGGCATACATCGCTTTCTGCATTGAAATTGAGATGCCAGGAACAAATTAGAACAAAAAATCAAAATCAAATTTAAGAAATTAGTCCAAGTGTCGACTGCTGGGGTATCATAGAAATGATGGCGAAAGTGTCCAGGGATGGATTTGAGACTATCAAAAAACAATTCTTCAGTAACATACTTAGTACATGTAATGGATTCGTTTAGCGGACTTTACTTAAGAAATTGTCGGAGATAAATAATGCCATGGATGTTATTGACGTTTTTTTTAGAAAAACGCCGCCGAGTAAAAAAGCGCCAAAAAGTCAAAGTGTTTTGGTCAAAGACTTGCCAACTTTTTGGCTCGTGACTATGGTTGGTTCTTTAATACTGCTTATTAAAACTCCAGTTTGAGTAGTGCTGAAACATTGCGTACAAAAGTACATTTCACTTTTTATTTATTGATATTTTTAGCCGTTACTCAAGACAAAACAGCTATTGCCAATACACTTTAGTGTCACTGTAGCTTCAACAGCCACCTGTAGAAATTGGAACTTAGGCCATTAGAAATGTTGCTTGAAGTAGCAATAAAATATTTACATGTAAATGGGTAAAAAGACTTGTCAAGGGTACCCCCTTCTCACCATGCACAGTTCAGCAAAATTATGAACACCAAATTTTTTGCAGAATGATTGTCCTTCCAGCTTTGTGCACTACGCTCCGTACAAATTGAACAACGTGCCATAGTGACCAGGGACGGTGGCGCCACTGGTCAAGGTCAAGGACAAGTGAACTATGATAAAGACTGGGTCACCTGTAGAAAGCAAATGGAGCACTCGCAACATTTCCTCCCCTCCGGTTAAATTTCGCCAAATCGGACTCGATTTCAGGCAGAGCGCAAAAAATGGCAACCTCCATGTCCCCACAAAAGCTGCAAAAAAAAACAGGGCGATATGTCTTTATCCAAGGCTACGGACGTGTTAGCCAAGAGGGTCGACGGACACGTACCCATCATCCCACCGAAAAAAGGGTGTGAAAACAAAAGAAATAAATTAACATGCTGATTTGCTTCGTCATGCTAAATGTGCATGGCGCACAATGGCAGACGTTTTTAAAAAGCGTCTTCGAGAATCAGTTTGAATTAAATGAGTAAATTGAGAACGGACCAAGCCCTTGCTCAGGCTTCGTGAAAGGAAAAGAGCATTTACATCTGAGCAAATGCTCTTATCGCTTTTATCATAGTTTGCAACACTTGTTGGAAGCTTGGATGTTTCAAAGCTTGCAGAAGTTGAAGGTTTGAGGACGTTAGTTTTTTGAAAGTTCAAAATTGGAAAGGTTTGGAGAAGTTTTGACAAGTTGGATAAAATGGAAAGGTTCTGGGAAGTTTGGAGAAGTTTTGATAAGCTGGAAATGTGTTGGAAGCTTGGAAGTTTGAAAGCTTGAAAACTTCTTCCAAAGAAGTTGAAAGTTTGAGGAAATTAGTAATTGGAAAGTTTTTGGGAAAGTTTGGAGAAGTTTTGATAAGCTTGAAATTTTGAAAAGGTTTGGGGATGTGTTGAAAAAATTGGGAAGGTTGGGGAAATTTGGGCAAGTTGAAAGACATGAAAGGCTTGAGACAGTTTGGAGAAGTTTTGGCAAGTTATAAAAATTGGACAGGTTCAGAATTACAGTAACGAACTTAGTCGAGGAAGATGATGCGCTAAATCACTACACGTACATGTACAATGTACCTTCAAACCTCCAACTTGGACGCCATTTTACCCATATAGTTGCTGCGAATGCATCCTAGATGGCGCTTTAGTGCGCAAGGGGGCATTTGCAGAGCAAATGGTCATAGGAGAGGGGTTATATATAGTCGACCCCGAGATAACACAAACAGGTAGATCCACTACGACACCTCCAAACATTCCCCAAATACCACCCAGTTTTTACCTGAAAATGACATGGCGGAAGTGCGTGCTTGGAATTCCTGTTCCGGGGAGGCTCAGGCCACTTTGTCCCCTTTTGCCACTTTTTTATTGGAGCGCAAGAAGAGGGTCGTGCAACAATGGACGGCGACGCAAAGCCCAGAACCTTGTTTACAACCACATCGTTATTCAGGCGAGGGAACCCCATAAACGCACACGACTGCACCCCAGGAATGCTGCCAAATTAGAATGACAATAACGCCACAAAAGGAAAAACGTGTTGCTGGAACGAGTTTAATGAAGGGGCCCAGAAGAGCAACGAGGACCTCGGAGGGCCTCGTTTGTGAACGTTATTAGGATTAATAGTTAAGGGGGTTAAATCCATAAAAAACATAAAAACTGCATAATAGGAAAGGGGAAAAGTGTTGCCCAACTCGTACCCATGTCGGCCAGGGGTCACGACCTGGATCAGAGCTCATCCTTCATAATCCAAGGCCCTCAGGGGCAAATCCAAACGACAGACACCCGACTCACGTGGCATTCCACACAGGCCATAATGACCAAGGGGCCAATAAGGGGATGGAGGCCTTAAGACCCTTTGGCCTTTTTTATTTGACGCCTTCTTCAAGAGTGATCAATAGAAGGTTGGAGGTTGGCCGAGCACTTCATTTGGGGATTTAACTAGCAGGACCCCAAATAATTCTCCTTTGGGACATCCGCGACATTCGACAACATTCCTGCTGTCAGAGCCCCCTGCTGGCCCCCTGATTCACTACGCTGGTTCAGCCTCCCTAGCATTCACAATAAAAACAATTTATTCACGCACCTGTATGGGATTTTGGAGGGAAAACACTGCGATGATGCGCGGAGTGACAGGTTTTTTAGATGGCTGCACTTCGGACGTTGTATCTGCGGGGGAATTAGCGAAACTAGGAACCCTAGCGCCATCTATCGGCGATGAAACAAAACTGGGATGAGCAATTGCGAGGACCCCGCCCCCTCCTGAGAGACTAACCCCTCGAGGATTTTCAAGGACCTGCCAAACAACAATGACTAAAGGGGGACCTAAGGCCCATTGAAAGTGCGTTGTGACTTTGGGGACACCCTGCATAAAATTACCAACTACAATTTCTCCTTTCCTGATCAACGTATTAAAATAATTTTTTGTAAACATTAACAGGGACTCGCGTTTTATGAGATGTGCTCTTTGACAACTTATGGAAATGCATATGATGTTAATAAAAACGATAATTCTATGTTTGACCTTTTATTTTGTTTTATGGGCCATAGAGGGCAGCACCTGCCGTCTCAATAGGAATATAAGAGATTTACTGTCGTTGGCAAAATAAAGAATATCTGGAAAAATTCTACAAACGAAATGTCTCTTCATTTGATATACAGTGTAGCGCAGGAACCTACTATCGATATAAACTTTGAATTAAAACATTTAGTTTCATTTGAAATTATCATATCTGTCTAAAATTATCAAAATTTAATTGTAAAAAATCCCTTTCAATGTGCCTTAATTTAATTGAGAAGCACTTAAATGTAACACAATGTACTGTACAATGTAATTCATTCAATGCAATGCATAATGCAAATTCAACCAATGCAAAAGCATTTCAAATGGAAATGACTTCGAGACTCCAACCTTGGTGGTTTCATTGAAGTCCACCTAATGTCCTTGAAATGAATTCAATTCCTTCAATGACTCCAGGGGGACTTTAGTAGGACTTGAACCCAATGCAATTCAACATCATCTATTCACTTCAATGCAAAAGGATTTCAAATGGAGATGGCTGAAATAAGACTTCAAAGGACTTCAATTGGACTTTTGAATCCCATTTTTGGATTCATTTTTGAATCCGGACTTTTGAATCTCATTGAATTCCTTATAATGTCCTTGAAGTTGCCGTCAATTCAACTCAACACAATAGACAGTGTCAGAAAACATGAACTGAAACTGAAAACGAAAAGTGTGACGTCGGCCTTGACCTTCACGTCACCAAATTCCGGACAGTCTCTCCACAGTGATATGGAGACCGGGCGGAATTTGGGGAATGTCAACGTCAGGATGATGTCACACATTTCGTTTTCAGTTTCAGTTCATGTTTTCTGACACTCTCTATTACTCACAACCTCATCGTGTGTCATAAACTGATTATGACTAAATAAATGTACCTGCAAGTGACTTCGTATGTAACTTCGATTGACCTTGCTGTGTGTTTCCTGTGTTTCAGGATACACACGCGACATTGTTTGCGAATGCATCGTAATTGCATCACTTATCATTCAACGCTTTTAAGTACTGTATATACAGCACACACGTGTACCACTCATTTAAATATGTCACGAATCAGAAATGAAGAAAAACATTTACCTGGCAAATATTTCCAAGGCCTAGTGGATGTGCCAAAGTCGCATTTAGGAATGTTGGGCAATGACGTCATCCCATCCATTTCGAAAGTCTTGATCCATATGTCTCAAGTGCGAAGAGCAACAGGTTCTGTGCATGTACCACGATAAAAAAAATATGGCTTTGATACGATTATATTGACCAGCTTCTCAAAAGTAATGCATGCCTCGATCGCAGCGCCACCTACACTCCAAGGTCGAATGCCATGGTCAGGCCTGAGGTCAAGTGTACGTAACATAGAACAAAAGTCATCATTTAGAGAGCATTATGATTAATAATGTTTTCACCTTAAACTGAAAGATGAGCAAGGGCCTGTCTCACTGATTTTGACATAGCACCTCCAAACATCGAAAATTGAGCAAGGTGAAATACCGATTCGGGGTCAAAGGTCACGAAAGCGGGGAGTGAAAAATAACCGACGTGCTTCCAGCGTCCCCAACTTAACTGCTATAACGTAGTTGGGCCTAGATGGCGCTTTTTTCTCCATAAGATTTTATAAAAAATAATGAACTGCATGATAAAACAAACAATGAATAAAAAATGAACATGTAGTTTCGAGCAAATTTTGGTTTGCGAACTAATTTTATTAAGATAAACTTCCAAATTCCATCATGGCACTATGGATAACAATATTTGAAAATTGCCCGTTCCTCAGTCCTCTTCACCTGATTGGTCGGTTGATCGACATCAATCTGGTAGAAAATAAGACAAATCATCACGAGCACAAACTGTTGGATGTACTACAGAAAATGTGCAAAAAATAATTCGTTGTTTTTGTGCTTTTCCTATTTAAGTTCTTTGGTGTTTATTCCATCGTAATTTTTTTCATCCCATTCTTTATTTAGCTGCTTATCCAGCCGTTAGGAGAAGCCCACTTGCCCATTGTGACTATGGAGGAGCTGGGCCTAATCTGCCCAACTTTTATGCAAATTAGAGGGCATTCGAGATGATGACATAATTCTTGAACGCCCAAACCCCATTTCGATATGTAAATGCTGCATGTACTCACACATTGGAAGTTAAGGGATTAACATTCCGACAGGACGCCTTTCAACTCTGACCGGAAGTGGAACATCCCCGGCTGCTGCTGCCCGTTTCCCGACCGGAACTGCCGTTGGTGCCACTGTTGGTCTGGGACGGCGAGTGCAGTTCCTCCCGGTGCCCACAGCTCTGCGACCATGTTCCGCAACAAGTTGCTCTTCTATGTCCCTTTTTCCTGGAGCAGGTGCTGCTGTTGTTGGCGCTGCTGTTGTTGCAGCTGAAAGCATTGCAGAAAAAAGTTTGTCAAAAACGGCTAACTTATGGATGTAGAAAACGTACAAGAAACTAAGAAATGTTGTCCTTGTTGCAAGTGCAGAGAAAAATACAGTCTAGTGTTGAAACACAGTGTATATTTCGTGCACATTTGGAGCAGGGCATAATCTGTAGCTTAATTATTTCCAAAAATTTCCAAAAAAATTTGCCATTTGGTATCCCTTCATTATCACCATTTTTAAAACTACTTAACCAATTATTTCTTAGTCACTGTATTATCCCTTTGGTCAATGATCATGTCATCATCTAGGGAAGGTGGGAGGGTGTTGAAAGTGATTGTGATTACTGGCACAGGATGGGGTGGGGGTGTCTTGAAAGGTGATTGACAAATTCTGATTATAGCTACGTGTAAATGTTATTATCGCAATACAGTGAGGGATAAAGAATAGTCGAACTTACCAGCAGTCGTTGCGTTGGCAGTCGTTGCATTGGCAGTTGTTGCATTTGCATTTGCAGTTGTTGCATTTGCAGTTGTTGCATTTGCATTTGCAGTTGTAGCATTTGCAGATGCAGTCGTTGCATTTGCAGATGCAGTCGTTGCATTTGCTGAAGGGGTCGTTGCTGCACTGGTCACATCTACAGTAGTCGAAGTTAGGTTCGAAGGAGTTGGAGATGTGGTTGTTGTGGTGCAATTCACAGGTGGTCTGGTTGGTCTGCGTCGGAACCATGGACGATACCACCAGCTATAGCCATAGGGCCAGCCCCAATTCCAATGCCTCTCAGATCGCTCCACTTGGGTACCTTCGGCATCCTGGATGCTATTGGCATCGATCTGGATGGTCAAAGAAAAAAAACACCAGTCAATTATTTGGAGAAACGTTCTTGACAATGTGTGCCAAAAATAAATGAAGTTTCATCTATTTGTCCATGCAAATCAAGAAACACGAGGACCAAAATAGCACATCATTTATCGATTCTTTTATTGGGTAGACTGTGAGTTTACTTTATCACTAATTAATCACAAAGACATCATTAGGTTCCAAATGGATGCTATTTTTGATCATTTTTCTTTAAATTAAGTTCTACTTTAAAACTGCTTCGAACATTATGCACTGCTAACACGATGTCATTTTTCGCAAAAACAAACGTCACAAAATCTATCGAAAATAGACATTTTTGATTATTCACGTCATCCATTTTTGAATTTCTTTGTTGTTTATTTATTTTTTAGAATAAATTGGTTAAGTATCTAGTAGGAATTTACTTTAGTTAGGAAATTGCACATCAATAAAAAACTTTTATAAAAGAAACAAAAATGAAATTATAACTTTTATAAAACTTTCGTTGGACATCTAAGTGTCTACTAAACGAGAAAATGCTGTGAAGCTAATTTCGATTTATTTCCAAATTAATTCACGTTTTCTGTGAACGAATGGGTCTTGGCAGAAGTAACAACTTAGAAAAAACAGTGATCAAACTATTCTCCATAGTTACACAAATTTTGAAGTTATGATTTATTCAAAGAAGTGACCTGGCATCGTCCTGTAACATAAGCAATTGATGTGCATTTTCATAATTAAATGCAGAATTTTTCTTTCACTTACCTGAGTGAATGCAAAAACAGCAACCAGCACCAGCAGGATAACTGTTGGTAAACGACTCATGGTTGAAGACTTTTTCAGGAACAGACACAGCAGATATTTGTTCCCATCGGTTGGGTTTTAATAATCGATGCTTGTTCACAACGTATTTTATACCATGGCCAAGTGCTACGCTGTTGAGTACCAAATAAAAGCTGCATTCAAATGAAAAGCAAATATTTTGTCATTTACTGATAATAATGAATATTCCGACCTCCAATAAAAACGGCTTGGACACCTGCGGTGGATTCGTTACATGTATGTGGCGCATGAAAACTTCACAAAACCATGAATAATTCATATCGAACATGGCTCGAAATCAATCAAGACCTAGATGCATGAGATTGAAACACATATGGCGCGCCTTTTAATGATTATATCAGGCTGATTCCCAAAACATGTACATGTAGCCCTCAAAAGGTTGGTGATGGTCACACCAGACAGCGCCAGAATAGGTTAATTGGAACTTATGGTGACATCACGTGGCTTATCGTATTACCTTAATTTGCACGGATGTATTTTTTTGGTAAGCAGGTGGTTGTCGTGACACATGTCTATGTCAAAGGCTGTATCAATCCCACAAAGGGTCAGGTGACTCGGGTCCTTATCGCTGTTCACACTCAGCATAAATATTTGAAAGTCTAGATCAATTTTGAGATCCATAAAATATTCAGAGACATCATATGGGGAAATCCAAGTTTACATTACAATCTTTAACATTTAGGGGGATGGGGCTGACCCACAATGACAACTAATGTAACAAGACCTTTGATCTTCAAAACAATTAAAATGTTTCAGCAAACCTTTGGGTAAACCAAGAAAGCCAAAGACATATTTTAAATGACATTGATAAATATTAGTTCATAATTGAGAAAAAAATTAGTTGCAATGGCACTGTCATTGCAACTACTTTTTTCTCAACCTAAACAGTTAGTTGTTCATTCCAACTCAAACTAAGTTTCAAAAATGAGTTGCGTTATAGTTTTAGTTGTACGTAATTGAATAACGACTAGTTATTTAGTTGTGTATTTAGTTAACTGCCAATGGCAGAAACCAATACATTTGCTCTCTGACAAATATCATCCTTCACCGACTTAAATTTTGGAGTGTGTCATGGATGACATGATCTAGTTAGCTTATTGAAAATAACTCGCGTTGCACAATAGTTGCAAATGACCTGTTTGCAAATATTTCCTCGAAAACATGAATGCTGATTCACTACTTCACATCCGCAAAGTAGGAATCACTCTGCATAACTGGGCATAACATGCACCCCATTTGATGACTAGACAATAAGTGTCTTCCACAAACTAATAAATTATTAGCATGGCACTTACGTCAGAAGCAGAAACAATGGCCATTCGTGCCATCTACCATCATCACACTAACATTTTATCAACATACATGTAGTTATCAAACTTTTTAAACTTTTGCCCTGAACCTCCAACTTAACCGAGTCCGAACAACTCCTGTATAAAACTCCAAATGTCTTCTCGAAATGTGCAAGATTTTTGTCTAGAAGTGAGTATTTGGAAAACATTTGAAATCGGACGATGCTGAAGTATCAGAAACAAACAACACAGCATTTTTGAAGTAAATAAGTAATTTTTTTCTTACAAAAACATAGTACACACAAGCCTCAAAACGTTTATGAGATTTTAAATACAACGGGTAGCAATGGCCACAATCGGATCGGGGAATAAAGTATTTTAAGAGGTTTTTTTTTGTTTCTCCTCCATTCGTATTATTAAAAACTAAAAAGTTCATTTTAATGAATTAAAACTTGCTTCGATAGCACGCTAATGGAATGACTGCGTACAATCATCGGATAAAATGTAGATATTTACAATTAGCGAGCAGTTTTGACAAATTCCTACAACGTGAAATATGTCCATAAATAGCCCCGAACGTCTTCTCCTTCTTCCACCTTAGCTTTTGTTTTCAGTTTTTTTTTTTTGTAATTTCCTTTTTCGTAAAAAGGGGAGGGGTTGAAAAGGCCTTCCAACATACTGTACGTAATAATGAACAGAAATGAAAAATGCGAGAATCATCGAATTTCCGATGCGTTAAATACCTAATGAAAAATACATATAATAACATTTATGAACCTAACATTTTATAAATAATAGATTTAATTCTTAATGCTACTCAAGTAGGTCTGCCGTTGGGATACTCTCGGTACGCGAACCAGTCCGAACAGAAATAAGTTGTCAAACTGTAGTAATACCTTTGAAAAAATGCATCCGTGGAATGCATTTCCGAACGCCTTTAACACCCGTCTTCTTTTGTCCCCCAAAATGTGCTCCGTTTACTCGCTCCAAATTAAAGAAGACACTCAGGAATAGTATATGCATCTACGCCGAACGTAAAAAACATCACGGCTTGTATTTTACACATCGAAGAGAAGTTTTTGTAGCACAAACATTTGTAAGGTCCCTCCTTCGGGTCAGACGCAACCTCGACAAGGTTTTCAGATTTCACTCTCAACAAAATTTGCTTATTGATATTCATGGTTGTCTCCAAACTGCTATCGGTACAACTGTTTATCACTACAGTTCAAAAGTGAGAAATAACATGCAAAGTGACAACTGATAACTAATATTTATCAAAGACATTTAAAATTTGTGTTTGACTTTACTGCATTACCCAAAGGTTTGCAGAAATATTGCAATTGTTTTGAAGATCAAAGGTTGTTGATTTAATAGGTTCAGATTCTTATGGAGTTATTAGTTAGATGCCCATCAGCAACTATGAACAAACTATTGTATTTGTTAAAACATTAGTTGTGTATTAGTGACTAACAAATACAGTTCGGTTGTTAGTTGGCACTACCACAGGACTAATTGCAGTTTGTAGGTTTTGGTTGCAACTAACTTTTGCTACACGCAATTTCAAAACACATAAAAACCTCCCCACTGCAAACCGATGTCATTTATGAAGGTTCCCAAAGATGTTGGAAAAGAAAATTCATGTTAGATGTACCGGATGCACACAACGATTGCTCACAACTTCGCAATTTAATAACAACGTTTAATTAACATACAGGATACACCAGCTCAGTTTCTTTTCGTGTTCAGTCTACTTCGACAAGGGCACCTCTGGTGACACATACAATGCCAAATCGGTATTCCACTCTGTACAAACGCTACATGGCATGTAAAGGTCATGTCGAATTGGACATGTCATACATTTCAAAGTGGATAGAACACACAAAAATGAGGTGCGTATCACATGACCCACAGTCCGTTGCTGTTAATTAAGTTAGCTAAACGTCCTGTTATTAAATTGCAGACAATCTTTGTGCACATCCCTGATTTGAACAAACGTTTTCTCCAAAATTAGTAGTCGTAAGTGGAAAAGAGCTTTAAGTTCGATAGACTGACGGTTTTTTAAGTAATTTTTTTCTCACAGTACAGTATAATGCATGTTGGTTCCTGATATAGCATATCCAATTGCGCTTTATCCAGAAAAAAAACCTTGTTCGTCGTAATAGTCTTTTTAATTCTACACCTGAAATATGTATTTCATCCTTTGAAAAGGTGGCGTATGCACCTCAGAACACGATGCGAGTGCACCGAAACCAACAATGGACCAAATTGTATCCAACTGTCTGACCCTGTATAGAAATTTACGGATGAAATTTATTCCAGTGTTCATTCAAAAAAATTATTTTCCAGTTTACAAAAACGGAGGACCGTCGAAGTGTACCAGTTTCCCAGCACAGTGTTAAACACTTGCCGAACAACTTAACACAAAATTAGCAGTTTGGAGACAAGTCATAGAATGAAACTGAAACTATCTATTTTGCAGGATGAGATGGAAGTGCCAAATAAAATAAAATAAAAAAACACGACAAGAGGTAATTTGAGTGCCCGATGTTTGGGTTTTCCCTATGCGAAGCTTCGCAAAACCTCAAATCCTTTCATATTGTGTTGGGAAATTTTGTGGGAGACAGATGCTGAGATGCTAGAAACTGATGCAAGAGAGATTAGCGATTCGTAACAAAGATGCCCAGGGTATAAAACGATCATTTGATTTCGCCGCTGCATAGGCGAATAATCCGGTAATGCGATTCTCGAAACAAGTGGCATGTTTTCCGAAACAGAGAAGCCAACAAACTCGGGGGGACCTGTCAACAGGTGGAAAAAACACAACTGGTAGTTTCCTGACAGCCGATAGATATGGATCCAACATGAAACCGATGCGTCTCGGGTAAAACGGACACGAGAAATGCGTTAAGAAATGAAAATGTCATTGGTAAAAAATTTAAATGCGTCTTGCTCGATTATGGATTTGGGGTGGGGTGAAGCAGTCAAGATTCTTGCGTACATATTTACATAACACTGGATTCCGCGCCGTCTTCAGACGAGGGCACTGGCTACCGTACCATTATGCGAAGTAGCGCTCGGTCGGCCCCTCGTCACGCGAGCCACGCCTCGGGTTCGCTGATCAGCCTCGCTTCGGCTCCGGGGTCGCCCGAAAGATCTTGTTTTCCATGTCGGAAGAAGTTACTTCCGGTCGAGTCACGTCCGTTACAAACGTAACGTGCGAATAAATTTACCGTTTTGAAGTTTTCACTCAAATGTGCATCGTCGCATGAACACGATGTGCGAGACGTTTGTTTCATGGTGAATTAGGAACCTACGTACGCGCTTGCAGGGGCTCTTAAGAGTAGTCCATGTTTTCCGAGAGCTTCCCTAGCTCCGCTAGACAGTAGGCGATTGTGCGAGAAGATTCCGCGTGATTCACGGCGATAGTTGCCAAGTAGCCCTCGTACTGTTTAGCCACTCTGCAAGAGAACAGAGAATTCAAGGATTAGCCATCTAGTAATCTTATATCGCATTCATTCTACACTTAAAAATCTAGCTAACATTGGTAAACCCGGTAAAGTTTTGATATGGTCACGGAGATAAATAACAACTCGATAATGGTTACGATGTTCCAGGAACATCATAATGGAGGATACTGAGTTTTGTACAGCATTTCCAATAAGTTTTGCTATACAATATCCCTATGCTTTCGTGAGTAAAACGTCCCAATTCGAATTCACATTCAATTTTGGAATTTTGCCGTCTTTACAATTGTTTTCCTTAATAAACGGTGTGATTTACGTCTTTAAAACTGCACGAACGGAGCTCATCCATCAATGCAATTGCAGGCATGTGGCCAGCTATGTCATATTTTGTCACATTTTGTCACATCCAAGAATTGGACATTTGTCACATTTTGTCACATACAAATATCGCATTTGTCACATTTTGTCACATGCAAATGTTGAATTGGAACCATTACTGATTACCAACTTGGCAAGTAACTACAATTTATTACCAGACTCGGTTTTAAATGTAGATATAATTTTCATCTGAACAAGGTATTAGGGTATAACGTGTATCGGCATTATTTAAAGCAGATAACAAGATCGTATACAATCCATAGCATTTTTAGACATTTGACAGAAAAAAGTTCAACGATGTAATTTTCTGATTCCCTTTCAAAAGCAGCGACAGGAGAGTTAAAAGCTGCACTAACGCTAGACTAGAAACTTACTTTTTTCCGTGCGATGAATTTACTATTAAATTTCTTAGAATGAGTGCTGCTGTAAATCTCACGCTCCTCGTCACGGGACCTTCCTTTTCGTCCTGCTGATAGGGCGAAAAAATAACCAGTTCAAGTAGTGTGTTACAAGTATGGATCGACCATGTATCGATTAACGAAACAGATCACAACTCACTATGGCATTTTCGCGGTTGTTCAGAAACTCCAGCGCATGACGTTTGATGGCGTGAAGAGCTGCGTTAGGGGCATACCCTGGATGAGGAGGGGGAGGGGTTGGTACTGGTATATTTGATGTCCCGGAGCGAGTCAAATCCTGCCGCCTCATTGCTTGCATCCGAAGGATATTTTCATTGCAATGCCGATCCTACGAGTGAAAAATACGTTAGTTGGACCCCCTTTTTACAAACTGTTAAAGATAGCGGGTTAACGGGGTGAAAATCTCACTGGTGAGCTAACCTGCAAATGTGTCATCAATGAAAGCCTTTGCCTGGCCATTTGATCGCAGTTTTCCCATAGGCACGGAATGTTAGCGCTTGCTTTTTCAGGAGCGTGTATTTTGCAAGCATGGAAGAAGACGGACGACGGAGATTCAAACGACCTGGAAAATGTTAGTTTGAAAATTAACAAGAAATACTGACAGGAAGTCTTTAAGCATGAATTATGCTGGGGCTAGTCAACCTTACACTTGGCATAAGCATCATCATCTTATCATATCTCACATAAAATCCCAACCCTCACTTGTAGATTATAGTGAATAGAACAAGGTTAAGCTAAACAAGTGTCAGAAATTGTTTACGGAAGTACTTTTTTCCACTCAAGTGCTGCAATGCCATCTAAGCAAGTGGCCAGCTGGGTACAAGTTTTCGCATTTTTCGTCTCCATTTTTATGTAAAAATTTCCCATTTTTCATGAGCTATGAGTGTTTTTCCAAACCTTTCGGGCCACCGCCTCCCTTTAAACATATTTCATCTTCATCCATATGATGAGAATACAGTATTTAGGAGCCTTTTTTGCGCAAAATATTTATTTCCCTTTCCTAAAAATAACTTAGGATCGAAACTTTAATTTGTGAATTTAATGACAGCAACTTTGCAGGAGAAATTTGATAGAAACCTAAACCAATTGTTGTCGATGTTAGCCCATGATCTACAAAAAATGTGTTACGCATTCAACGCATGACGCCGTAATCGAAATTTTTGAAACACGCATGAAAAATGCTGGATTTTAACAAGGATAGATAGTTTTTTCTTAAACACATCAGCCACATCCTCTTCCATCCAATCACGAGGAATCTTATGAATGCTCATTGTAACACAAGAAATGCTCAGGTTAGCACAACTGCAGCACGATGCATTTTGCCTGAAAGCCACAAACAGAACAACGACAACAAGCACTAAGGCTTGTGGCTAGGGCTATATACTTGTACATAGGTAGGCGTTTTTGAATAATTTTTGGAGTTTAGATAAGTTAAAGGTGAGTACAAAATGGGTAAAGGTGTAACTGGAGGGAGAGACGTGGCAGTATTCATGCTCGTACATCGGAAGTAATTACAGACTACTCTGAAGATTGCCCAGAGCTGGGCCTCATCAGTGGCTTGAATAAGAAACATAATCTTTGGCTTGGGAGATGGTTTTGGTTTTTCTTAATAAAAAAGCTGCAGTTGAAATATTTGTATCATTAGATAAAGCTAAAGATTTTCACAGCGTAGAAAGTGCAATAAATAAAGCAGAGAAATGTCAGCCGACCCATGACACAAAAATCAACAAAACAACTGAATCCATAAAATCAAATCATGATAAAACTCAGCACGAAATAACGTCTTTGTGAACACCAATTATACTCACTTTTTGCAGTCTTTCCATTCGCATATGTATTCGAGCTTCGGGGCCGGAGGCGGCGGCTTTATTGTCGGGGCCACAGTTGTCGTCGCCGTCGTACCATGTCCGTTGGGTCCGGCAGCGACACGCTGACCCTGACTAACTTCGACGCTCGATGGCAGCGCGGCCAGCCTGCCGACGTTGGCAGCGGGCGCCTCCATTGCACTTTTCGGCTCGGAGCCCTGTGCCGGGTCGGGCTCGGACTCCAGTTTCGTTTTGGCGTTTCTGACGACGGCGGCCATCGGCGGGACCGGAGCCGGCATCAGCTTGAACTTACCGAGCGCGTCCGACTTGGCTTCGATCTTCACGCCGGGCACCATATTGCACGTTTCCGGTAGTGTTGAGGCATTCGTGGTGGTGGCCGCGCTAGATTGCGCGGGGGAGATAACCGGCTTGGAGGCCACGAGCTCCTCGACTCTCATTCGCTTGGAGAGTTCGTTCGACGCCGAGGAATCGCTGTTGATCTCAGTGGACGGGCGTTTAGCGATTATCCGGAACTTCCCCGCGCCCTGCTGCGTCAGCATCTGCAGCTGGTCCATGGAGACGCGCGGGAAGCCGATCAGCTCGTCCGACTTCGCCGGCGAGTTCGGGGACACCAGCGTGAACCTGTTGTTGACCATCGCCCGGACGTTCGCGGCCGTGGCGGGAGAGAATCTCGGGCTCACGTCGGCGTTTGCAACGGGGGCGACCTGTCCCGATGCCACTGCCGTGGACTGACCGATCGATGGACCGGTTACTACTCCACCATTCGATGGCGCAAGAGCCGGACCAGGGGTGCTTAACTGCGCCGGCTTCGCGCAACTGTTCAAGCCGAGTTGCCTCACGCTGCCGACAACGTTCAACGTCTTGAGTGTGGGCGTCACCGCATCGGCAACTGCGGTTGTCACGTGGTTGACGCTCTCGCCATTGGTCAGGGTGCAGTTCTTTGGCAGCGCAGCGGCGGTGGAGGTGGCCGGCCCGCAGTTTGCATTCGTGGAATTGTTTGGCGTGGCAGCATCTCCCTGGTGGTTGGTAATGGTCTTCTTGTCGATCACGCCATTCATGGTGAACACGGCGTCGTTCTGCACCTTGCCATCCAGCAGGTCGGCCAGCACGCCCTTAGGCTTGGGGCGCTGGGGCCCCTGGAGGGAAGGCGGGAGGTTGGAGAAGGGGTTGTGCGAAGAGGAGGAGTTCTGAGCGTTCGTCAACTCGCGACATTTGAAGATGGATGGCGGGCTCGTGACGGTGGTGGCAGATGCGACAGCGACGCTGGAATTGATAGTTGCCACCTGTGTCGCGGCTCCGGCCTGGCCACCGTTTTGTAATCTCTGGCCGGACTGACTGGAGTCCTGCGCTGGCGCCGGGAACAGAACTTTCCGCATGGGGTCCACTTCCAGTTTGACATTGTTGGCCTGTTCCACGACACCGCTGGTGGTCACCTTTTCCTGGCTGACGTCGGAATCTTTCTCCACCAGGAGACACATTCCAATGTTGACCGGCCGCTGCACGCCGTTGATGCGCATTTTCGGGGTATTCGGGAGTATTAGCCTGGGAGGCTTCGGGGTGGGTTTACTCTGCGGGGTCAGCGCGGACACGATGAAGGCCATCTGCTCTTGCTTGGCCTTGCCGGCTGCCTGAGACGCCATCAATTCCTTCGTCATGTTGGGCGGCGGCAGAGGCGCTGGTGGATCGCAGTGCCCCAGCATGGCGCCCAACTGACTGTTGATCCGAAATTTGTTCGGCGTGGGTATGGCCGTCGCCATGCCACTTGCGGTGGTGGTCAGCAGCGCAGTTGTGTTGGGCACGGGGATGGCTAAGCATGCCTCCAAGGTCAGCGGGGCGGAGCTGGCCGGCACGGGCAGATTGCTGGCCTTGTTGGGTCGGCCCCTCATGGCAGGTGCCTTGCCCGACGCGGTGCCCTGCTTCTGCTTCAGCAGCTGCTGCTGCCGCTGGATGTTCTGATTCACCTTGTTGGCCAGCAAGCTCTTGATGAGGTTGCTCGAATCCTTGGTGGAGGACGCCGGGGAGGAGGGCGGGGACGGACGGCCCATTCGGGGACTGTGGGGAGACGAGGGACTGCGGGGCGGAGCGCTCAGCTGAGCCTTAAGTATAGGGCTGTGCCCCGATCCCGGAGCCGGCGACATGGATCTGTTCGGCGACGATGGAATTGATATCACTGGGGAGGATGAGGCGTGCTCTGAGAGGAGAACAAGCAAAAGAAATAAAATTAATTCGTTACACAGCATTTCGCTTTGTGGGAGACTTTCCAGGAATGTATCGACCGTATGGCGAGGAGGTACGAGTGAAATATCCCTTACTCAATGAGACAGGGCTTCCTGAAGCAGAGTTGAGGTTGAACGATTTGATGGGCGCCAAGATCGAGACGGGAAGTGGGTGAAGCCGCTTTCGGATGCCGTCCATGTTGAGATCGGAGGAGCCTTCCATCCGCCTCGGCATCACGTGCGGAAAAACAGACCTGAGAAGTTAGAGAAAGACGTCATTTGAGATTGAGATTTATAAACCTTTTGAAAGATCGTGAAAGATCCCCGAGACTGTTGCTGACCTAACAAAGGTGGAAAGTTGAGTTGGCCCGATGAGTCCCTTCTTCCCGAGTTTGATGCAAGCGGTTTGATAGTCGTTATAAATATCGGAGTGAGAAACAAACCGACCAGTGCAAATCTCAAACGTTGCTTTCAGCCTGTAAAATAGACATCAAAATCGCGTTAGGTATGATAAAAAAGGTGTGCAATTCGGTTAGGAGCCAATTATCACTGACCAGCTGCAGGCAAATGCTTCATTGTCCAATTCCTGGTAGCCCGGTGGTACAGGGATCGCGCTTGATCCAACATAAACTACCTTTCCAGCTAAACATATGAGTAAAATGCTTAGCACAAACAACAATGGCAACAAAGAAACTCTCTAAAAAATGTGAGTCTGTCTGCCTTACTGTGATTATGTGATGATACCGGAGTTAACGGAGACTTATGTGGAATCGGAGGATTGGAAACAACAGTTTGCGTAGCAGGCGTAGGAGTTTCCACTAACTTCATTGCGATGCATGCATTTGGTCCGTAACTTTGTGCCTCGAGCGTTATTAAACTAATCAAAACTCCTACAAACAGAGTCAAAATTCGTCATGTACGAAAAGACACAGTTGCCGCAAATTTGCGTCTCAATACACATTCTACGGTCAGCTTACCTATGACGCCATGAATCCGTGAGACAATGGTGCAGGGTTCCATGCCGAGCAGGGTAATCTGATACAGGCTTTCCAAGGTATAGACTAGTAACATGATGTCTTGTATGGTGAGAAACGCACAAACTTGTTCATAAACCTAACGAGGATAACGGCACAATTAAAATTCCAAAATATCATGGTTCTCTCTCATCAACACCGTGTGTTACTTCCATGGAGTTATAATAAAACAACAGGGAAAACAAAAATAACAAACAAACCCTGTTGTTCATGCTCCTGACTAGAGTATCTTCATTGCCTTCTACTTGACATAAACCTATTAACATTTCTAAACCTAGTTGAAAGAAGAAGAAAAGGCAAGTTGTAAGGCATTTTTATGATCCCGAATTCCCGTTTGGCAACGTTTGGGGCAATACACGTACTTCGTATTATGAGAAACCTGTCATTTGACTGCAAATTCCGCATGATGGTTCGGAATATCAGTTGCGTACTTATATCGTCAAACGGATCCAAAACCATCTGCAATAAGAAATGCGTTTGTAAACGTGCCAGTTGAACTGGTTGCATGCCAAAAGAAATAGACCAAATTGTGAGCGTATTTTATTTTACCTCACTAGCCAAGCTTCCGAGGGTGTCAAGACCGAGTTGCCTAACATTATTCCATCGACAGTGGGCGCAGAGCAAGAGAAATCTGGAAAATTGCATTTAACATAAATAATTAGCAATCACATGCTTTGTTTGACTTTTAGGACCCTAGTGTCTGCACCTAACAGGCAGCTTAAAGAGATTCACTCTACATGAGAATGCGTCAACTTACTTGAGACATACAGGACTAGATGCCAACACTGATATATTGCTTTCTTCAAAAGCCAGATTTCTCAATATTGCAGCTATCTGTAGATTTAAATAAATGAAAACTGGTTTGCTGCTGAACGTTTAGAGAAATGGCACAAGAGGCAGGCATAGAGCGAAGCTCCCACTCAAATCATTCATGTGAAAAGCATTTGTGATATCAGCAATTAAATATGATCATTAAAATTTACGGTGAGGATTACCTGTAGAACACGTTGCCCCTCACTATCTCTGATTCCAACATGCCGGCTCAAGTTGAAAAGGGATTTATCTTCCTCGACAATGTCTTTACCTTTTCCAAAAATACGACAACAGTAAATATAATTTTTTCCGCGCATATGTAAAATATAATTTAAATCTTCAGATGAGTTAAGTAAGCTTAGCGTTTTCCCACCATGATTACTTCAAATAACAAAATATTGCACAAACATTTTGTATTACAATCTTAAAAACCAATCCTATGATTATTCAACAAAGAAATTCTTAAACAATCCAGCACAAAATAAGATTCTTGACCAGCTGACTTGTTCAGGTTGATTTAATTGAGTTATCAAAACTTACTTTTGCCTTCCCAAGGGCCGAGTAATTCTCTTATTTCCCAATCTTCCACCGTGTCTTCCCAGAATTCAGACATGCAGCGGCCCTCGACTTTCGCCCAGCTTTCCTCCAACAAGGTCTTGTACGACGGATTTGCTATGCGAGAGAAAAAAATTAAGTTTAAATGATAACGGTATGTTGGCATTCGAATGCTGCCGTAGCATCGATAAAAAGCTGAGTAAATACTTAACAGCGAACATGCAGACTGTGATGTAATGTGCAGTTACTTACTATCGCTCCAGACACCCGCGTGAGCAATCAATAGTTCCAGTAATCGAGGACACCTCTCCAGCCGAAGCACGTGTCGCCCTTCATTAGACAGCAGAGCGCACATGTTGATCGCGAAGTCGATCTCATTGGGTAACCCCGAGAGAAGTGAGAAGGCCAGCTTATCGTACTCTGTGGGGGTAACCATATCTTGAGATAGGCAGAGTTGTACTCGAAGAGAATCTGCAATGACAAGAAAATCATAGTCATCATCACGAAGAGGTGTGCTTATCAAAGGTGGAGGAGCCACAATTTTACGCTTTAATTGATATTTCGGGTATTTCACTTAAAAATCAGCATTGTGCACAATAAACACCGGTGTTTGTTTACGCACAAACGAGGGGTAACCGATCGGGGGTGTGGATTTTACTCTTCATATTGCAGCACATCCTCGCTAACAGTAGGGTAGTGAGTTGAATTGAAGAACACAAGATTTGTGGAAATTGGCTACAGCTTCGGGTTTTATGGTTAACCCAGACTCTAAAGTTTCCTTCGGCTTATGCATTTCTCAGATTTTCTGATAGTGCATCTACCACATCAGCATAAAATACGCTCGTATCTGGTGACACAAGCTCCTGATTTTGATTTTGGTTGCTCATTCGAGTTTGAAGGTAAACCAGGATTGTCCCAGAGATAAGATTGTCAACTTCCTTTCTCATTCTAGTTATAAAAACAAATTTCGTCGACCACACTGACAACTGAAAATGCAAAACTATGACTCACAATTTACTTTTTATTGGGGCGTGTCACTGCTGGATATTACTTGTTTATTTTTACATTACAGCATATTCTGCACTTCATTTTGCTTTCTTTTCTCCTTCCTTTTTGTTATAGTGCTGCTGAATCAACATTTTGGTACTTGAGTGGCATGTCATTCTGATCTACATGCATGTATTTCATCATTATATCTTACTTATCAATTTCGTTTGCTGCAACTTTCCTGCACATTTTATATCATAATCTTTACTCAACATGCCTTACTTTTCGTAGGTAGCATTTTTGTACTTGCGTAAATTACACATCCCCCCCCCCACATGGCATCACAGGTGCTGACCGTGGGAGTATTGTATTGTATTGAATGACATATGCCAATGTAAGCAATGTTATATTTATTGCTGATTATATACTCGCATATAAACAGGCCAAGAACACATTTTTCAAAAACAAACAACCAATTCAGACCTGTTTTCCTAACTGGCAATTAAATTATAAATTTCTTGCAGTAACATAGAATTGCCTACATCCTCTTCATTTTTGCATTAAAGGGTTTGATTTGCAGAATTTCCGTGACTTCAAATATTTCATATTCAATATAAATTCATTTCCCCTGACTTTTCCATGCCCTCCCACATTCCCTAACAGTTCCACATTTCCCAGGTTTGGGTGAAGCTTGAGTTTTGAGATGTGGAATTTATGTGTGACTATTGGACCATTGACGCATCTCAGCCACATTCACTCTCGCAGCACTTAGTAGTGTGCGTGTTTCTTCACTCGAACGCTCAGGAGCAGTTTGCCAATAACGACCCCCCAAAGCCCTCCCCTTGGCTGCCATTGTCATGTTGAACCGACCACTTTTGTAATCCATTTAAATTGCATGCTTGTGATCCGAGCACATTTTCTGCGCCGTGCCAGTAGCTAAGGTGATGAAAGATTAAGACAATAGTCGCATTTCATTAATCTTTCGTAACCAGCAGCAATATCGAGAGAGCGATGTATCATCAACCCGAAAACACTGTCAGTTGTAATTGGCCCGGTTGTTGGCGACAACCAAAGCATGACCTTCCAGAGAGCTCACCCCACGCTGGAGGAATGCCGAAAGGGCCAACTGCGATGAAAACAACAGTGGGCAGATTCGCGCTGTGTTTTCCAGGGGGGGTCAAATGCCTATCGGTTGTTTTGAGCAGCTCGAGCGCGAAAACGTGGCAGGCTGCCAAACGCCACCATCAATGTCAATGTCACAATGAGGAACCAAAGACTACGTACAGCACGTACGTGCATCTGGCAGACACGCCGTACAAACGCCTCGTTCGGATATCCTCAGCCTACAATGAGAGTCTGGTTAATGGTTACAAACCGATATCGGCACACCGGGTTATCAACGTAACGAAGGAATGCTGCTTGTGCCACCTAAGAAGTACAGCACTCATTAATTCCCTACCACGAAACCAACTTACGGCTGTTTCATTTGCCAATTCCTAAGACGGAATTAATCAGCGAGCTATCTTCCAGTTATTTCGCTCACCAGGCCCTCCTGGAAGAAAGCGCAACACAGGAATTCTAGCGTCGATCAGACAATCCGGTCTGCTCGGAGGATAAGGTTGGGAAACACTGAAAGTCCTATACTTTTTTTGCTGCAATGCCATTACCAGTACATGTACAGTTTCAAGTCCACTAGACAGAAAAAGGTTATCGCTACCTGAAATTTCATGTTGCTGGAGGTTGTAAGACATAGGGACTTGGCTCGAAGACGACGGCACCTTACGTCCTCGGGTATCGGTGCTTTCAACACGTTCATCATCGGGATCCTCTCCCAGGAAATGAATCTTCTCGTATTGGTCCAGGTACCTGTAATTAAAAATGAAACTCTTAGAATTCTGGAAAGGAGGACCATCGGCTTGACAGTGAATGTGAACAGGCAACTGAGATGCATTGCACGTTTTTCTGGAAAAACAATTGGACTAGATGCTGAAACTACTTCATTTGAAAATCTCGTCAACAAATAAATATTAATAAAATTAAGAGGCAATTTTTGCAGGTGCATAGCTGGTTTGTTAGCTGATAATTAGCACTGACTTATCGATGCTGCTGTTTGATATCATGGGCTTAGGGGGATGTTCAAGTATCGTGATGTTAGGGGGAGAGGTTTGCCAATAGCACTTGATGACAACAATGTGGGGGTGGAGGTTCCAACTTGCTGTTTTACTGAACATTGAGGTAAACATTCATCCTTCGTCATTCAATGTTTGCTGAAATATTGATTAAACTTGTCCTTAGTTCAAAATTTCTTTGGTCAATGATTGTGTCGAAAATGTGATGCCCAATACCGCACTGATACATGTAGGCTAAGGCCAATTGTTTCCCATAATGTCAGAAAAAGAGCCATCTTTATGCAATAAGTATTTCATAAGATGGCAAATTTACAGCAAAATATTTTAACATTCGCCATCAAAGTGCATTCATGGAATGACATTAATCGCACTTAATTAGTTAATGAATAAATCAAAGGCAAAAATGTCACGACCCTAATGGAACTGAAACTTCATGACTTTAATTATTATGTATTTTTCAGGGTTCATACTCAAATTTACAAAATCATTTTCCTGACTTTTCCTGACAACCCAAGTAAATTTCCCTGACTTATAAATCGTGTAGAAATTTTTTAAACCTGCTCATGAGAAAAATATAATGTTTATTAATATCAACTTTTGGAAATGGTCAGCAGAAATCTC
>JAQFYZ010001419.1:0-23621 GCA_034695085.1 Cylindroiulus punctatus | reverse complement strand
CTAGACCCCCCTACCACATGGTACTAAAAATACTGACAGTAGGGTACTGAGTTGAATTGAATTGAATTGAATTGAATTGAATTGAATGTCATTATAATTGCACTTTAATGGGTTTTTTCTACTAATAATAGAAGAAAAAGAAAAATGGTACTTCTACTAGTGTTATTAATTATAAATAGTAAAGTCAAAAAAAACTGCACTGTTTCTGCAATTGATGGCAAGAAATGACATTTTCTTAACAATAAAACTTTTCTCTTTTATTGGCCCGTTGCATCTCAAACTCCATGGCGATTATGTCTTCAATGACGGGCAGCTGCAGACAATAACGTGATTAAGTATTTTTACAAAAAGCATTTCCAAAAACAACATTGAACACATTTTTTCACAAAAACAAACATTTCGAATAAAAAACAACGGCAACTTTTGCACAGGCGTATTTGGATGCGTGCACGGATATTGTATGTCCATTTTGTAATGGTACTCAGACCAAATTGGGCCCAGAAAGGCTCTAGAAATCTAGAAAATATGTTTGAAAAAAATGATGACTTACTGCGACGTTAATAAAATGATTTTTGCCCAAAATGGTGGAGCACGTGGTAATAGCTGGAGTGGGGAACCCTTACTATACTAACTAACTGTGACTTCACTGTTTCTTGTCCACCAGACTGTCCACCATAGTGAACCAGTTCCAGGAAATCCTCAGATTTGGGTGGGTGCACTGGCCCACTGTTTCCTGCCCTTCCAAACTGAAATTTGACCTATCAACCCCTTCAAAATGTGACCTTTCATCCCCTGGGGTTGACCATTGCAGCACAGCTTAGCACTGCCCAGCAGGTATGGGGAATGAATCATGGTCCCTTCTTCAGGTACATGTATTCCATTATAGGTCGACCCCTAATGGATTGTCCGGCCCTGATGCTACTGCACACTAGATGTATGTTCAATTATTGGTTGGCGTGAGTCGTTGACACATTTTCGTCTCGGAACAGTACACATGTACCAGCTGACATGTACATGTCTTTGATCTCACACATAAGGCTATATACCACATATGTCTGGTATGTGTTTCTGCTGTTTGCAGCATGTCAAACACGTACGTACATGTATTTGACATGTTTTTAAGTATCCAAACTTTTATTAGACGTGCTTTTAAGTTTCCAAACTTTTCATTCACACGTTTTAAAGCTCCCAAACATGACATACGGTATTTTCCAAGATGTTTTCAACATTGCAAACATGACTTCCACACGCATTCAGCATGTCTGGACTTGTCCCGTGCATGTTTTTAGGCTGAAGACATGCCTTTGACACATTTTTGTCTCATAATTTTTGTCCAGGAGTCTCTTCAATGACAAATTGGTCTGTCACACTTATGTTACCAACATGGCAAACAATGCCACGTTGGACATGTTTTTTATGTTCCGTGACACGTATTTTCCACTCGAAGACAGTGGCTGTTTTGATCTGTCATGACTAGCATGTTTTCCTTTGTCATATCTGGCTTTTCCATGACTGCCTTGCAACAGGTGTCCCCTTTTGACACTTTCGAATCGCACGTGTGCCTACAGGTAGATTCCCACGAAATCTTGCATAATTCAAAATGCTTGAAGCAAGTCAGCATTTGGACGACAGCCAATACCAAATTTCCATTGAAATTTTCGAGGAAGGAAAACAACAATTCTGGGAAGTGTTGTTTTCATCTTTGGTATATAAACGCCACCTGGTGGCATCCTCTTGGCACACACATCCTTGTTTGTTCATAAGTTAAAACATCTTCTTAGAAAGCGGCCTATTTCACCAAATAATTCACAGAAAATGGATTCGAAATGGATGTGCTTGGTGTGTTTCATCACCACTTTGCTGTTCCTAAACTGCGCTTATGCTCAGGACGACGATTCTGACGAACTTCCGGCTTCCTGCCCCAGACCGGAAAACGCTGTCACCATCCGACTGCCACAGGTAAAGATGTTGGCGTTTTGGTTCTATTGATATCGAAAGAAACGTCAAAACTTCAGTATTTTTGAAAATTCGGAATTTGAATTTAATTTACAATTTTTATGTGGGTCAGAAATTCTGAGAGATTCAGAGCAGTTCCCATCATAATTTCAAATATTTTTATGAAGCTTAAAGGAAAGGGCCTTATTACCAAAATAATTTAAGGCATATTATCAATTTTGCCAAAATGAATCGTGTTTCGTTTAGCTTTTTGGTAAGTGGCACTACCAAGCCATGGTGGTCGATGATGGGCCCAACAATGACGTCATGTGTAGCAGAATCGAGTTCGTAAGGACCGGCAAGAGAAGGGCCTTCGTGTCTGGATCCCAGTATTACAAATCGTAAGACCGATAATGCACAAAAACACCTATTTTTACAAAATGGGTTTGATGTCAATTTCCATGTTTCCTAAAAATTTCATGTGTTTTTAGCACTGGAAATGCGTCTTACTCTTACGGTACCGTAAGAGTGTTACGGTCTGAAGTCATTGTCACTGATTCCATCGATATCCGTAAGTTAACTTGAAATTGTCTGTGCTCGAGCAGAGCCAGCGCCACCTAGGCCACAGTGACTTAACTTGACTCAACTTTTGCAGCAAATACACAATTTTACTCCTATCCGCTGTTGGTGAACAGTGACGCCCTCGTTTACTACACTTGCGTCATACGCAATGGTCGTCTGCTCGATTCAACCAGTGAGTGCTCAAGTGTTTGCACAAGTGTTGTCTGCTAATAACAAGCCCTTTGCTGCAATTGTGATTCTGTGTCAATATCAATATCCGGGTCTCCTCAGACCTGGAAAACCTGGAAAAGTCAGGGAAGTCGTAAAAGCCTAGAAAAGTCAGGGAATTTGGAAAAGACTGGAGAAGTCATGGAAGTTTTTAAGACTGGAAAAGTCAGGAAATTTGGAAAAAACTGGAAAAGTCAGGAAAAATGCAAAAGCCTGGAAAAGTCAGGGAAGTTGGAAAAGCCTAGAAAAGTCAGGGAAGTTGGAAAAGCCTGGAAAATTCAAGGATGTTGGAAAAGCCTGGAAAAGTCAGGGAAGTTGTCAAAGCCTGGAAAAGTCAGGGAAGTTGTGAAAACCTGGGAAAGTCATGGAAGATTGTTTTATTTAGAAAAAGTCCGGGAAATTCATACAATATTAAGACATGAAAGTCAGAAAATGACAATTGATCAGCCCAGCATTAATTGGTTGCCAGGAAGTTTTTACATTGGAATGTGTAACATCTTTCACATTTTAAATTATAAGGAAAATTTGTTTTTAAAACCTGGAATAGTTATGGAAAGGTCAATAAAATTGAAAATTGAATTTCTGGGGACCCTGTTGGCATTCTGATCATACGGTTATACAGTACATGTACCATCGTGGTTGAAGGGCTGATGTTTTTAGCAGACTGTCCTCTACACCTCCTTAATACCATTTTCTAATCTTAATTGAAGATGTGGCAGTGCTGACCAGAAAAGTGAGCGTTGACCGGAAGTACGTGCAGGACTTGCTGACCCAGGCCAAGGTCAAGAACACCAATGACAACGTTAGCTACGCTGACAATTTCGACGAATGTTTCACCTTGACTTGTCATCGAAGATCTACATAAAATTCATGTGAAATGTTGGAGTCGAAATTTGGGTGGTCAAGGACAAAGTCAGGAAAAGTCAGGAATTTCTCATATTAGCCATGGATTTTTAAACATCCACAGTTACAGTGATTAATCATCTGGATTAGCATTTATGGAAAAACAGTCGCTGGAAACATCTGTATCACCTAAAAATGTCACTTTTGGAAATATATTTGTTTGCACTACTTGTGTTTGCACTTTTTGTTTGCAAAAAAACATTTAGGTTTTTTTTCGGTTTAGGGTTTTTAGCATCATTTTGTGTTTTTTGTTGATGTCATAACAGATGTTGGAGTGTACCATTGAGCTTTAAATGGGTTAATCAAATCCTTGATTAACATGAGCCCTCAGTATATAAAGACTTTTCTCCATTTCGTTTGTCTATTTTCTGTTATTATTTGAAAATGGCCTACAAATTGTGTCTGGTTTTCGGTCTTTTCTGTTCTCTTGCTGGCACCGGCAGCAATGTGGCGCCCCCTACTTCCTGCGTCCGACCCACCAATGGTATTGCCATTGATTTGTCTCAGGTACGTTGAATTTGCAACGTTTTTGCAAAGCATCAAATAGTCTTTATTAAGATAAATCCTGGTTAATTATTTTCTGTTATTGTGTGTAGCTGGAGGGTGTTTGGTACGAGCACATGTCCACTGACTTTGACCCCTTGGTTTATGACTACACGTGTCACAACTCACAGTACACCCTCACGAGTAACACATTGCAACGGCCATTGTGGTCATGAACGTGTTCACCAAAATGTAACATTTTTTTATTTAAAAAAATTTATAGTTCATTAATAAAAAACGTTTTTGCAAATATAGGTTTAATTCAGAAAACGGATTTTAATCATTCCTCGCACGGAAATAGTAATTTTTATAATGCTTTCATTCAGCTGAAATTGAGTTTTTAAACATGTTTTATTCAGAAAATGTCAGGTTTTTCCCTGATAAAGGACGTTAAAAACTTCATTAATTAAAGAAATAAAATCACATTTATAAGCATATTTCGTTATGAAGAAACGTGCTTGATATGATATATTTTATTCAGAAAATGTTTTTTTTCTTCATCCAAACAAATGCATCCTTTAATAGCCTTTTTTGTTTATTTAGTTGGCTCTCATACAAATATTCTGAAATGAATTCATGTCTGACAGTTGTGTGATATTTAATATAATGAAGTTTGTTTTCGTCTGAATTTAGTGATGGTAAATTCCATACCATTGTCAGTGATATAAAGCAGCTCGATCCTGGGGTTATTCGTTTCAATACCTTGACTGATGGTAATTACAATTGTTTTTCAAATACTTTAAAATATTCCACTTTTTATATTATTCCAAATTTTCCACTATTTTAATTTTGTTAATATCGTGTTCAATAAAACGTAAAGCAAATATCAACTTTTGTAAATGAAACGTTTATATTACGTTTATCTTTGAGCAACATCAGCTTGCTTTACTATATACATTTTTGTGAATTTAACTTTTACTTTTTAGTATCAACCACTCTTTACATGTACCCAATGGCACTTTTTGATGATGCTGCTGTTTTATCTAATTGCATCCTCAGAAATAATAATGTGGTAACACAATGTAAGTCCATTTTTTCATTTTTGGCAATTTTTAATTTTTTCATGAAACCAACTATCAGATCATAAGTAATGTTTTGGATAAATTTTGTTAAATTAATTTAACAAAAATTATTGAATTTTTTACCTTAGTAAAATTCGTCATGACGAGGTCACCCACAGCTGACCTGAAGTACCTTCGTAACATTCTGGAAAGGGCCAATGTTACATGGACAAAAGAATATTATTTCGATAATCATCAAGACTGCTACACCTTAAAACGTCAGTGTTAAATAGCATGTGTAAAAGAGAAACATTTAGTAATTGAACATGTTGGAAAAATATCCCATTTTGTGTCCACTGTGTACCAAATTTAGTTCTGACTATTAAAGCATCAAGTAAAGGATAGTTAAGTATCAAAATTATTTCCATATTAACATAACATGTCGGGATGCTTATAAGTGTTTGTACCAAACCCAATCAATCCCTTTCCCATACGAGGAATAAAATTTATTATTATTATTATTATTATTATTATAATTATTCAGTTAGCATTGCATTTGTAGTTGTTTATGGTTGCTTTTCTAACACTTCCATAACAATGGTTGCATGGTTTGGCTAAGTTTTATAACATGTCATGCAGCTGTGCAAGTAAAACATTTTAATATATATGGTTTCCATCTGAGTACCAAAGCTAATTTCTCATGTATCTGTTTTCAGAACTTTGAATATTTATCAATGGTGTTGAACATATTTCACTCAAAAAAGTCTTTTTATAAAATTTTCTATTCAGCAAATGATATTTTAATAGGTTTCATTCAAAATAAGATATTTTCAAACATTTCATTTAGGGCGTGATATTTTAATGAGTTTTATTTGGAGAAAGGTCTTTTCATACATTTTGTGATTCAGAATGAAGGATTTCCGGACATGTTTCATTCAGAATAAAGCAGTTTCAAACATGTTTCATTAAGGATAAGGTGGTTTCAAACGTGTTTCATTGAGAATAAGGTAGTTTCAAACATGTTTCAGTTACAATAAGGTAGTTTCAAACATGTTTCAGTTACAATAAGGTAGATTCAAATATGTTTCATTCAGAATAAGGTGGTTTCAAACGTGTTTCATTCAGGATAAGGCAGTTTCAAACATATTTCATTCAGAATGAGTTAGTTTCAAATATGTTGCATTTAAAAATACAATGTTTTAAAGTATTTACTTCTGAGAAAGGCCTTTTAAAGCATGTAGCATTTCTAAATATATCATAGTAAATATGATAATCATGCTTTACATGATCGCGTGATACCTTTGTTAAAACATGACATTGAACAAGATATAAATCAAAAAGTTTTTCACCTATGAATAGGCGCTTCTAATTTCTGCAATAAATTTCATTGATTAATATTCGTGACTGATTTTTGGCTACATGTATGTATGTGCATTTTTGAGAATCTATGACAGCTCAAACTGGATAAATAAAAGCATAAATGAAATGCTACTTATTTCTGTTGCATATAAATGGACATCTTTTCGTAGTTCAGTGTCATTCGAATACGATTTACTCATCAAAACGTTTGTTTTTCTTAAAAAAAATTTTTGTGTTTTAAAAATGATATCGAAATGTTGGATGTTCTTGGCTTTTCTGGCCATTTGGACATCGGTCAGTTTGACCTCAGTTAAATCAGCCACTTGTGTCAGACCGGCCAATGCAATTTCCGTTAATTTGAACCAGGTAAGGTTTAGAAGAAATTTTATCAACATGTTTCCGTGTTGGAATTTTCATGGTATTTTTTGGAAAAAAAATATAATTTTATGGATTCATTGTCCAGTATGTGCAATTTTATTCCAACTTGCAATGTTTTGACATTTCTTGACAAATATTGTTTTTTAAAATGAGAAGTTTTAATTCTACGTATTGTCTAAAATTTTTGCTGAAAATAATTTTACAAGATTTGCTTCTTAAATGTGAAACATATATTTTAATGGAAATCATTTAATTCTTAATTGTTTATTAAATCATTAGGTCATTAAAATCATTTGTGGTTCCAATGGAAGACATTTTACTCAGAAATAAATCTTTCTTAAACCTTTCAGATCATTAAAATCAAATGTTTTTTTTTAAATATTAGAACTATTTCTAAGAAAATCTTGCAAAATTGAATTTTTTTTTTGTTGGTTTTTTTGTTTTTATAAAAAAAAAGTAGATAAATTTATTAAATTTGGAAAGAAAATTATTCAGAAGAACGCTAAATTATTCTCATAAGAACTGCTTCCTAACCTCTTGAATTATTTCGACATTGCTATAATTATGCAATATAATGCATTAAATTTGACCTATGCATCAAGCTCAGCAAGTGGACACAGTCGTGCTTTAGCTGCTGCACTTGCACCCTTGTGCATATTGTCAGGCAATAGCTAATTTTTGCTGCATTTCTTGGCACTTACACCCCTTTGAAGCAAGTCTTTAGATTACGGAATCCTTAAACATTTTCTAAAGCCAAGTAACATAAAAACGTATCTCATATGGGTGTATGTCGTAATTTGATTATGTACAGATTGAGGGTGTGTGGTACTATCAGATGTTTGCATCAGATGTTCCACTGAATGTCGATTATGCTTGTGGCAGAGTGGATTTCATACTCTGGAGTAACAACTCAGGATTGGCTGCTTGTAGCGTTTTTGAACGACCGTAAGACTAAAATTTCGTAAAATTTGAAAAATGTTATGGCTTTCAATTATTGTATAAATTTAAAAAAAATTGAGGGCACACCCGGATTCGAACCCGGGATTTCTAATTTCAGTAATGGAACATATTCACTCAAAGTTTCGAGGATGACAAGGACGAGGACAGGCACCATTGTCCTCGACGAGCTCAGTAGTGAGTTTGTGTCGAATTTTTCGAAATTTCAAATTATTCGAAAAGTAACTGAGCACTATATAATGATGATGTTTATAATTCCTAATCTATAAATCCGAGTAAAATGATTTTCAAAATTTAGTACTGTTAAAGATAATAATCGTAATTTCTGAAAATACAGTCGTTTTCCAAAATGAACACACTGCATTTTGATTGATTTTGGGAAACAACTCAGCAAATTTTAAGAAATCCAGGTAAAACAGTGAGAACGAATTTAAAAACGTTTAAAAATTGGAAAAATAGGGCAAATATATTTATAAGTTTTAAAATAATTTTTAAAGTTAAAATTAATCGCTGTAATCGTTCTTAGTGCATGGGAGAATTCGCAAAATCGTGCATCCGTTGTTCGTCGATGATTGGTCAATGGTCGCGTCCATTTGCTGGGTCAACGAGGGTCAGCCAATAATTTCGAGTGAGTCATCCTCGAGCCCATTATTCATTTATTACTTTTCACCTTTGTATTTTCTGCCCTAATTTTCTGAAATCGTGTAATTATGTTCAGATCCGGTGGTCCTCACCAGATCGAAGACGGCTGACCGCCGGTACGTCCAGTGGCTGATGTCCAAGGCGGGTGTGGCCTATAACAACACCCATTTCTTGCAAACTTCAGAAAACTGCTACACCTTCAACTGTATTTGAGGTTTACTGTCACTGTTAGCATTTTTGACAATGTCAAAGTTCACTGTAATACAAGCATCAGATAAAATGTATTGAATACTAATTAGAGTTCTGACTAACTATTTCGTTCTGATATATTCTTAAATATGATCAATTCAGAGCAATGTGTTTATAAACATTATTTCATTCAGAAAAGGATGTTTTTAAACATACACTGTACTTCATCCAGAAAAGTATGTTTTTAAACATACACTGTACTTCATCCAGAAAAGGATGTTTTTAAACATATTTCATTCAGAAAGGGAAGTTTTTAAACATATTTCATTTAAGAAATGATGTTTTTAAACATATTTTATTCAGAAAAGGATGTTTTTATACATTTCATTCAGAAAAGGATGTTTTCAAACATATATTTCATCCAGAGAAGGATGTTTGAGACATATTTTGTTCAGAAAGGGATGTTTTTAAACATATTTTATCAAGAAAAGGATGTTTTTAAATATATTTCATTCAGGAAAGGATGTTTGTAAACATATTTCATTCAGAAAAGGATGTTTTTAAACATATTTCATTCTGATTTTTAAATAGCTTTCACTCAAAAAAGTCCTTCCATCCGTCGGCTTGCATTTTTCGTAAATGGAATACGCACGTTTTCCAGGTCGGTGTCTGGAAAATGTTGTTTAGTTTATTACTCGAGAATACCTGTAAACTGTAATGGCTGATAAAAGCTGATTGTTGAAAGTTTAGTGTCAGAACTACTCTTCCAAGCTTTGTTCTTGCACAGGTGTTTCCTCGTTGATATTTACAAAATCATGACTTTTAGACATTTTATGAAATCTTGTATAAAATTGACTGGAAACAGGAGAAAACGTTTTCGACATTAATATAAATTTTTGCTGAATTTCACCGATTAGTTCATTCGTGACATATTGTTTGACAAGTCTGCCTCCATTTCCACTAAGTGGTGTTAATCAAGCTGAGTTAATAACTTGCTCTGTTATATAAACAGTTGTGTTACACTCGTATTTAACTCGTATTTAGTGTTACACTTCCTAATCCTTTTGAATCCATACCATGAAAATGGCGTCGACATGTTGGCTTTTCTTGACTTTTCTGACTCTTTGGACATCGGTCAGCACCACCTCGGGACAACCACCTTCTTGTGTCACACCTTCCGGCACAATTCCCATTTCGTTGCTTCAGGTAGGGCTGTCATCAACGTCGAAATTGTGTCCAGCATGTTTTGGTAGTTCACAAATTTTGTGAATTCTGTACGTGTCTCTTGCGTGCATTGGATCTTCTTATATCATCACAGTTTATTTGAATTTGAGCACGATGGTCATGCCAAAAATGTCTATGTGACGTCATTTGAATATGTTTAGATTTCTGGTGTGTGGTACAATCAGTATTACGGATCAAATGTCACTTTGCCTGGTGATTACTCGTGTGGCAGAATGGAGTTCATACCCTGGGGCAACGACTCAGGAGTGGTGGCTGGTACCGGTTTTTTAATACCGTAAGAAATGAATTCTTATCTTCATTTTATTTAGGAAATGTAAGAAAAAAAAGTGAAAAAAATTGAAGCCAGACCTGGGTTCGAACCCGGGATCTCTAATTTCAGTACCGGAACATATGTGGTGGCCACTGGAAGGATGACACGGCTGAAGTCAGGGATTATTAACCTTGCCGATCCTATTTGTGAGTTTCTGCTGAAATTCTCTCGAAATTTCGATTATTTCTTTTTAAAGAATCAGAATTGAAAGCATGATATGTTGACAAAAATGAGAAATTTCCACTAAAAATTATTGCAAATAACTTAAAACCCTCAAATTAATTAATCTGGAAGGTTTTCCAATAAATAATACCTGCATTGTTTAGCTGGAGTGACAGAATACTTGTATCCGTCGTTCATTGATGGTCAGTCGCTGGTGATGTCTGTCTGTAAAATCGTTGCTGGTCAGCCACTAATTTTCAGTAAGTTTTCTCCCAACCGAATATAACTTGTCGATATCATCGTCTTGTTTTCTGAAACTACGCGTGGTTATTGTGGTTATTGTCAGATCCGGTCATCCTCTTCAGATCGAAAACGGTTGAGCGGAAGTACATGTACCTCCAGATCCTGGTGGACAACGCACACGTGACAAACGTCCAAAAGCATTACTACCAAACTTCTGAACTATGTTACACCAAGCAGTGCTACGGTGGTTAAGTGTCAAAGTTAACTTCAATACATGTAGGTACATGTAATTAATTCCTTGCATTGATTTTCAAAGTCTGCAAATGTGTGGCTTACGTGTTTTGGACTCCTTTGAGTGAACAACTGTTTTTGGTTCTTGCTGCCTTTGGGGTTGGTGATCAGCAGCACATTGACATCTACTGCACGTGTTGAGGTTGTGGCTGAATCATATAATCATCACATAAGCATTTTGTTCACTAATTGCCCGGATAACTGATCAAAGGGATCACCAATAATTGATTTTACATCAATATTCATTGCATGACAACATCACTTATCTGCAGTTCATTCACCATGTAATTGACACATACCAGTGGCGGATCTAGGATTCCGTAAAGGGGGTGCGGTTAGCTATGGGAGGGGTAATTAGACGGCAGGTCCACCGGGGGGGTTTGGGTGGTATGGAATGCCCCCCGGAAAGTGTTCAAAAATGAGAAGCAAGATTATGAGTTTTGAAGCACTCTAAATGCGATTTTTCAAGTAAAATTTTAAATAGTTTAGTGAGTTTTTTAAAATTTTTGCAACTCAGTTTAATCCCCTTACTGTGTATCCAGGAGGAAAAAGGGTGCCCCAGATTCACCAATGTACAAAATGTTACCAGCAAAACGGAAAAGAAAAATGAAAGTACTTGTAAAATGAATAAAAAAGAATATGCAAGGAGTCAATGGGGGTGCAGCCGCACCCTGGGCACCCCCCTGGATCCGCCACTGACACATACCGGGAACTGTTTTTCACGTATTTCCAAGAGATGGCTGCATATTCCGAAATGACATTGAGCACCATGGCCGAATGAAAACGTGTTTGACTTTTGAATAATTTCTGACGAATTGCCTTTCTCAGAGCCCATGAAAACACAGGTCACAAAACTCACGTCAAGCTGTGCAAATAAAAACATTTTACCTTTGCGTTACCATATAAACGACCATCAAGTCGCAGTTGTGTTCCACTCGAATTAGTCTTCATTTAAGTTGCTCTTCGTAATCGCTTTACTGGTTGAAAATGGCATCGATGTGTTGGCGTTTGTTTTTTCTGACCGTTTGGACATCGGTCAGCATTTCCTCTGTGAAATCAGTTACTTGTGTTCAACCCATCAACACGATTTCCATAAACCTAAGTCAGGTAAAGACTTCTTCTTGTACTATCGTCATTGAAGCAGACTATTTCGCTAGGATTTTTATAATGAAATATAATAACTAGTGATTGTTTTGCCTTAAATATTCATAATTTTTTCATTAAGTTCATTAGGACTGAATTGGCGCTTTTAAGGTCGATTTAGAAAGTAATTATGTAAAAAACATGTGTTGTTGAACATATATTTCAAAGGCGATCATGTCTGCTACTTTGTGATATCATGGTGTCTGATGCTCTACCATGATCTTTGGATGTCATGAGTTCAGGATTTTTAAATTCTTTATCAGTAAAGTTTTTCTAGGAATAAAATGTTTTTTAAATAATTTAATATTTCTAAAATAAGTTTTATATGAAATTTGCTTTTTGTGGAAAAATTAGACCGATGAAATTACGTGCTTTAAATTACGCGGTGGTTATTCGAATTAGCAAATTTTTAAACATAAGATTATGTGTTGTAGTGCTGTTATTGAGAATGTGATTGCTTGCATTTTCGTGCACAATTAGACTTAATAAATATGCTAATGAGGTAATTTCTGCGCAAATAGATTGTAGATGTTTGGCACCATCAGATGTACGCAGCTGATGTTCCATTGATGTTCGATTATGTGTGCGACAGAATGGAGTACATGGTTTTGAGTAACAACTCGGGATTAGCAGTTAACAGCTTTTTTCAGCGATCGTAAGAGCAATCAATATATGTTGATTTATAATTTAATCAAAAAATGGTAAAAAAAATGACGCCAGACCTGGTTTCGAACCCGGGATCTTTACTTTTAGTACTGGGAATTATTCAGTTGTGGTTGGCCGGCTAACGCAGCTGAAATCAGGAGCCTTCCGCTCTGTGGGGGTCAACAGTGAGTTTGTGTTTTTTAAATTTTTTAAAATTTTGCTAAAACTCAATTCCTAAAAGTAACAGTTAACAGATTAAATGGTAATTTTCCTGTTTAGCACCATTGACTATCCTGCTCCACCCCTTGTACCTCGATGACCGGTCACTGGTCATGTCCTCTTGCTTGTCCATTAACGGTCAGGTCATCCCGCTGAGTAAGTTACACCGAACATACTTTCATTACTTTCACTGTCTTTTAATTTTTTCTGAAAATCTGATCATTGGCAGAAGCTGCCATCCTCACCAAATCTAAAACTGCTGGTCGGAAGTACCTCCGGCAGCTACTGGTCAAGATAAACGTCACGTATAGCTACTCGTTCTTCGTCGATAACTCCGACGACTGTTACAGCTTGAACTGCAACAGAGGTTGAATGTCACAGTTACCAGTGAACCCCGACAGAGCACCGGCACAGGCCACATACGTTGCCCGGCACACAGTTAACCGCCGTTAATTTTTATCAATGCAAATTTTAGCACGACGGTGAAGGTACGCGAGTCCCGCCATTACCGATGCCCGGTTTATTCACGAATGTGCATTATTTTCTTAAATTTACGAGTTTAAACCGAAAACACAGTGTCATCTCGAAAAGGAAGACCGCCATGTTTGCGACGTCACTGGGCAGTGTCACGTGCGCACCCATCGAGCCCTCTATTGGCTGCTGCTAATGGCGCGCGTGGCTGCAACTGTTCTAGAGTTGTGAAATGAACTATCCCAACTTGGATATGGATGCATGCAGCACTACTGTAACTTGCTGTTGGGCGGTGAGCACGTGGTACCTACCCGGTGACGTCACCAAGATGTCGGAGGGCTTTTACGAGCAGACGCTGTATCAGTAATTTTTACCCGAAAACGCTCCTTGATGCAAAATAAAGCAGTGTACTTGTATTTAAATGTTGTACTCAACTATGTTTTAATAATAATGACAATAATAGCTTTCAGAGTGAAGCAAAAGTGTTAGGTTACTTAATTAGGTAGTTGGTGTATATGCAAGAATATTGAACACTTGGGACCCAACCACATCGGACTTTTAATTTGCAGTCTGTTTCTGTTTTACTTAGGGTTCTACCATACCTGGAAATCCTGGAAAAGTCAGGGAAGTTAGAAAGGCATGGAAAAATCAGGGAAAAGTCAGGGAAATTTGCTCTATTTGAAAAAGTCAGGGAAATTTAACAAACCTTTTCATACAGTCAAGAAACTCAAACTATCAATTGGGGGAAGCAATTTTGTTGATGAGATCAATAATGAAATTGCAAATTTGGAATATTAAACTAATCTAAATTCGATGTTTTTTTTATTAAAATGTGTGCTGGTTCATCATTACATTTTTTTTTGCCTCATGTTTCTAGTGAACGATAAACAATAAATCTAGCATTTTTTACATTGTCATACAGTATGTAAGTCGTATGTCGCTTTTTTCAAGGAAATTTTCTTTGAGACTTGGAAAAGTCAGGGAAGTTTAAAATTGAATTTCTGGGGGAAGCCTTTTCTAATTTCAGTTCATTTCTATTTTATTGTTGCCATTGTCTCCACGTTGTCTTTGAAAATCAGCCTGACTTGCACGTGCAGGTGTAGCAGTTTTTGGAGTTGTCCACCCAAGCGATGTGGGTCAGTTTCAGTTGGGCGTTTTTCAAGTAGTCCTTGAGAACAGGTCTTTTGACAGTTTCTGCCCTGGTCCTTACCTCGTAGTCTGTTATAAGGGAATTTTTTATTATTAACCTCACAGTTGCCTCGGTCATCTTCCCTGGTGCCATGGGTGAGGTTCAATCCGAATATTATGAAAGCGTGTGAACAAAATATGTGACTTACATTCTCCAATCAGCTTGTTTCCTTTTTCGTAAGAACATGTTTTGAAAACATGGGCGTCGTCGTCCATGTACACCGTGTATCTGTAGTAGTCCGTTGCGGCTGAGGGACAAGAGAGTCAGGGTCAAAGGTTAAGGTCAAAGGTGAATTAAGTTGGTAAAACTCGTGCTTACTGTCTGGACTGTCCACGTAATAGACCCCTGGTGATATCGTGTAGAATATGCTGTTTGTCAGAATGAATTCGCTTTCTTTTCTGCAAATAATGCATAAAAATTAAGTAAAATATTGATAATCATATGATCATGATCTATGAGAGTATGATCTATCAGACTCTCTATTAGTACATACATGGTGTAAGCAGTGCGAGTTTGCACTGCAGTCGTTGTGTTGGTCAGGGTGTAATCATATCTGATGCACATATTTACGACCTTGAAATTTTGATTAATTCCTTTGACCAGCTGTCGGTACCAGACTCCAGAAAACTGGAAGAAATTGAAAAGTTGACATCATTTAAAGAACTACTACAATTCAGTTTAAGATCATTAAGTCTAATGCACTTGTTAAGTGAACAAATACTATAAAACATTGCTGAATGAAAATTTTGTATCCCATATGTAATGCCTACTTCAATGTCAAATTTCTCTGTTTCACAACGTTGCATTCATAATCATAATTTTTCAAAAAAATTTCCTTACATTTTCACAAATTTACTAAAATTTCCAACATTTTTTTAAACTTTCAAAAATTCTCCTTACATATTCATAAATAACGTTACATTTTCACAAATTTCCTCGAATTTCCAAGATTTTGTTCAATTATCAAAAATTGCCTTTAATTACCCAAACGTTCCCTTTAATGTTACTTCCGTTTTCCTTGAATTTTCTCAAATTTCCTGGAATTTTCTTCAATTTTACTCAAATTCCAAAATATTTTCTTACATTTCCAAACACGTCCTTAAGAATTTATAAAATTACCAAAAACTGAATTAAATTTGCAAAATTTCAAATTATTGCTTTCAAATTTCACAAACATTTCCTTAAATGTTCCTTCAGCATTCCTTTAATTGCCTGAAATTATGACAATTTACTTCGAATTCCTCAAATTTTCTTTACATTTTTCTTAATATTTCAAAATATTTTCTTCAATTTAGAACAGTTACCCTAAATTTCCACAAATTGCCTTAAATTTCCAAAAATGTCCTCAAATTTCTAATTAAACAAAAAAAATTCCTTCAGTTTTCTTTCGATTTAAAAAAAAATGCCTTAAAATACTAAAGTAATGTATGAAAATTAGACAAAATTACCTTGGATAAATCCACAGAAACAGTGTTGGCTGGTCTCGAACAGGTTGGGGGGACCATGTGGGTGGCCCTAACCCCATCTTGGATAAAAATCAAAAATGTTAAAAACATAAGAAAGACAACCAAGTTCATTTTGAACTTTTTTCCCAAAAAAATTGCAGGAATGGTGTGTGATGGGCAAAAAATAAGCAAATACTGAAGCATGTGAAGTAAACATTATCGTTTTATATAATGACCAAATTGTGCATTAGCATTCTCTGTGCTAATGGAATGCTAATCGAATTCTTCAATTTGGGTTTATATGTTCGAAAATGGCGACTGCAGCTGGGCTAATATTGGTCCTTATTAAGAACCCCTTCGTGGGGGGTCATCGAGCCCAGGCTTAATCGCTGATTATGTGGAAATTAAGTTTGAGCATGAATTATTTATAGTGGTTTGAAATACGAATTTTTGTTTCCTTTTTTCGCAAATAAAATTCGACACATTTACACAATAAAATTGTCAATTTATGATCGATGGGGTCGATATCGTACAAATATTGCACGATTAGCACAACCTGTGTTGATAAAGGATTATTTTTGTGTTGGTCTGAAGTTCCACTTATGATTATTTGGGCTGTTTTCGGGTCAGAAGATTACTTAAGTAGTTTTCGAAACGTCCACGTGGGGCGCTAGTGTCGAAGTGATCAGATCGATGGAAATCAATTTCTAAATTAACTTTAAATTGATTAAATTTATTAAACTTATTAAAAACACTGACAGTGAAACAGACAGAAATTTCTGCGTGGATGTTTCAAATAAATTTTAAAAAATTGAACTGCAACTTACCAAAAAATTATGTTTTCTACCAATTAAGAAAAATAATGTTCCTAAAGTGGATATAATGTCCTAAACATGGCATTTTTTTTTTTAATAAAAATAGAAATATCAGGTCTAGAAAATTACAATGTAGAAGTTTTTAAAAATGTAGAAGGAAATTTTCCAAAAATTTGGAGGTGAATTTTCCAAAAATGTAGAGGTGAATTTCCAAAATCATGAAGTGGTGTTGTAAAAAAACTAGATATATTTTCAAAATGATAGATAATTATTACAGGTTTTCAAACAACTGGAAATTATAACGTTCCAAAAAAAAATAGAAGTTTTGGAAAAAAATTAGAATTTTTTTTCAGAATATTTTGCATTAACAACGTTCCACATCGAAATGAACAGTTTTTATAAAATGCACGTGTTTTTTATAAAATATTAGGTACGTTATACGTAAAGTTTATCAGTTGTTCAAAAAATTAGAAAATACTAAGTTTACAGATAATTCAAAAGTTTTTAGAAAATTATGCAACGACAGCTAAAAGAAATGGATGTGGTTGCTTTGCTTTCGTTATCTTGAATATTTGAGTAAACGTAAATGCCCTATCAAAAAAATTTTTTTTTCATTAATTTTTATTTTTTTTTCGTCAAAAAGGAGATTTCATTTTCTTGCAAATTTTGAATAAATGAGCTTTCAAACGAGTAACTCATAATATCAAATTCATCCAAAGTGGAGACTTGGAAAAAAATTTGAATTGACAAGTTTGAAAAAAATAAAGTTTTAAATTTTCAATAAAAAAATAAAAAAAAACTTATCAAGTTCATCAGTTTTTAAAAAAAAAAAAAATTCAAGTTGCATTTTTTTAAAATTCCATCAAATATGGCGTCCAATTGTCATGGCTGACCTGCATTCGTGGTTCAAAGCTCAACCAACTGTCAATTATGATGTTGTTTTAATCTGAATAATTATGTTTCCAAACAAAGCAATAACGGTGACATTCACTCGGGTAAATTTTCATAAATTCACATTCATGAAAAGATTCAGAACGGTAAATATTTGCCGCAACCCACTCATTAGTGGATAATTTAGCTGATAATTTTCTCAGCTGTGAAAACAGTTGAGCTGAGCTTATAAGGGCAGTCATTTCTGTCCTCACCTCATTACTCTTTCATTTCGAGTTGAGTTTTTTTGCTTCTTTTTGTGTTTCAAATTTTTGATGGGTCCAAAATGGCGTCTTTTGTTCTGCTTGACCACTTGGACAGTGGTCAGCGTCCTCTCAGAGGACAGGCTCTGTTTACCACCCCCCAACTTTTTGTCATTCACAGCTGATCAGGTAATGCATTTTTACTGAAGTACTCAAGAAAATTTCCACATTTTTAAAATTTTTTTGATGTCCATTATTGCACTTTTGCTGAAATGCTCAAATGCTCAAATGCTCAAATTGCTTAAATGCTCAAACTGCTCAAATTGCTCAAGAATTTTTGTTAAAAAATGTTGATGTCCATTAATGCACTTTTGCTGAAATGCTAAAATAGCTCAAGAATTAAAAAAAAATTGTGATGTCTATTAATGCACTTTTTCTCAAATGCTCAAACTGCTCAAATGCTCAAATTGCTTTGAGAATTTTTTTTTGAAAAAAAAAATGTTGCTGTACATTAATGCACTTTTGCTCAAATGCTCAAATTGCTCAAGAATGTTTAAACAGAAATTCGGATGTTTGACAGTTTGATGATTGACTAATCGACCAATTGTCATTCAGTTAAGGGGCGTTTGGAACATACAGGCTCAGGTGTCAGATTTCGGGGATGACAATTTCAACTTAGCCTGTGACAGACTTGAGTTCGCGTATTCCACGCCCACTTCCGGTATGGCCACCCACGCCGTGTTTGACCAGGGGTAAGCAAAGACTTGACTTGAGCACACCTCGAATTTTATGTTTTATAACTTAATTGGAAGCGAGTAAACGAGTGCTACAAAGATTATAAAGGCAAAGGTTGTTTATGGACGACCCTCGACGAAAAAATCTTATCGAAATTGCGTAAACTGCCATATCAGGCCAGATTAAAAAAATTGCAATAAAAATTTGCAGCATCAAAAACAATTGCCAAAACATGATTTCCATGAGTTTCAAGTTGATTAATTGGATTGGAATTGAATTCATTTAAAAGTAGAGCTTTTTTTTTAATGGCATTGAATTAAAGTTAGCAGAGCTCCTAGAATTTCCATTTTAAGGTGATCTATTGAATTGAGGTGTGACGTGCTGACAGTTAACCGAATCCGTGAAAGGATTTCGTGGCCACCCTGTATGACGAATTTCATATATGGCCACATATGACATTTGTATATATGGGGAGTGAAATCAAACACAATCCACATGTATTTGCATTAAATAGTTAGAGCTACAAATTTACTCCTTGCATTATGAAAGATTTTGCATCTGATATGCAGTGGTAGCAAGTAAAAGTGATCGATTTTTGATGCAAATTCAATCGAATCAATTTCTTTCCTGTTTAGCCAATTTGCAACCACCGTTTACCAAGTGATGATAATCGAAAACAAGGTCGTCCTTCTGCAGCCTTACAATTTCCGTACGTGCCGTACATAATTTTATCACAATAGAAAATTAATCGAAAATAATCGACGATTAATAACAACGATTTTTTGATCTCCTAAGCAAATCGTTACCTTTTCTTGTACGTCATGTTGATTAACCAGAACGAACTGGTTGGGTCTTACTGCTACATAGACGTCGGAGGCCTCGTCCAACAGTGTGAGAGAACCAAGGAACCACTTCCGGTTTACTAATTTTTTAAATTTTTTAAACATTTTTTCTAATAATTTTTACGATGTTCCTGTGTTCGGCTCTTCCAAACGCAGACTCAGTGGTGCTGACTCGAGCTCAATCCACGACTCAAGCACACGTCCAGGACCTGCTCACACAGGCCGGAGTGTCCTACCGGAAGTCCTTCTTCTCCAACGACAACGACAACTGCTACGGTCCCAAAAGGTGCACGTGCAAGGCTGGATAACGCACTCGCTGTAATCGAAATAAAATCCTGCTGCTCTTACAGTAACATTTTAAAACTAGCTGCTTGACTCGACATTTTTTGCTAATTTAAAGGGACTTCCGCCCTAACTTCCGGTTTATGAGAATGTGACTTGTTTTTGCGTCATCTCCATGAATCGCCAGTCAACTATAACAAGGTTTACCCTGACCTGGAAATCCTGGAAAAAAGTCAGGGAAAATCAGGGGAGTTAGAAAGGCCTGGAGAAATGAGGGATTATGGATTTATTTTGTAATAGTCATGGAAAACCTGGAAAAATCAGGGAAAATGAGGGATGATGTATTGATTTTATTAAATTCGTTGAAATCTGAAAAATCAGGGAAAATAAGGGATGATGGATTTATTGTTTAAGAAATAAGGAAAACCTAGAAAAATCATGGAAAATGAGGAATGATGGATTTATTTTATAAATATCATGGAAAACCTGAAAAAAATCACAGAAAATGAGCGATGATGGATTTATTTTATAAATGTCATGAAAAACCTGGAAAAATCAGGGAAAATAAGGAATGATGGACTTATTTTATAAATGTCATGGAAAACCTGTAAAAATCAGGGAAAATGAGCGATGATGGATTTATTTTGTAAATGTCATGGAAAACCTGAAAACATAAGGGGTGTTTGAAATTTTCCCGGAGAAATCAGGGAAAATTCAGAATGATAGATTTATTTTATGAAAGTCATGGAAAACCTGGAATAACCAGGGGAGTCCTGGCGCCAGGACCGGAAGTTGACTAGTCGGTGTCATTTTAAAACATAGGAAAATAGTGCCGTGTCGAAGTTATCAAATTGCAAACCAAATAAGCTAAATTTTTGTAAAACTTGCCTGCTGGGCAAGTAAAATTTTGAGTAATTTTCAAAGTAATTTTGAGCAACGTAATATTAACTATTCTGCACGAATTCCGCTTGTTTTTATTGATAAACATAAGCAAACAATGCGATAGGCACCAGAATTATTACCGAATATGGAAATTTCACATTTTTGATATGCATCGTACACATTATGCACAATTTGCACACGTATTAGCACCGAGCAGGTTGGTTCAGTGGGTTCGCTTCCCAGGTCGGCTGTCCTGATTGTGGTTTTCGTGGTTTCCACAGTCCTTGCAAGGACGAATGTCCAGGATGGTTCCCCCTGCAAATCGGCCACGACCGTCCATTCTCCTACTAATATACTGAAATTCTAATTTAGCCACCAGTACTAATTTAGCCACCAGTACTAATGTGGCCATATAAGCTATTATATGGCAGCTATTGTCTGCACGTGTAGTTAGTACGCTTAAAAACTAATAATAAGTAAAAAAAAAATTGTAAGTAAGAAAATAATACCACGCCCCCCCCCCCCCCACTAAGGATCTTCTTAGGATCTAAAAAAATAAATTAAAAATAAAATAAATTGAAATAATTAAAATAAAATCGCCATTGCTTCGAAAATTGTTGGTTTATCGCCATTATTGTGACGTCTGGCATCTGTCGACTTTTTTCGATTGCTATTTCGTACATATGGTCCTTGCATTTTTCCTTTACACCTGTTCTACTACTCATGTCCATAACCCAGATCGTGGATTGCCATGTCCTCGTCTCTTTTTTTTTTGGTAACGACGGCGTCCACAATTTAGCCATGCAATTCCGCAAAGCTTTAATGCCCCATTTACGTTCCCAAGTGGGGGACGTTAAGTACGGCACGTACCTTGACGTACGTATGTGCCATGGCGTAGGTCCATTCACTTTCTCACGTACTTTAAGTTGCGCACTACTGCCATCTAGTGGTAGTTCATGAACCATGTCTCATCATTCGTGAGGGCAGACATTTTTTTCTCCTTGAAATCAGTGGTTGTTTTCACTGCGTGACATTTGCCTCGAATCTGATTGGTTGATGCTCAAGTAACTTGGCGTGACGTCACGCTAAGTTGAAACTATTTCATCCCTCAAGTTGCCCAAGTTAAGTGTCAAAGTGACCAAGATGGCGTCGATTTTGGCCCCCTTTGGCGTACGTAACGTCCCCAACTTGGGAACGTAAATGAGGCATAAGACGCTTTAGTTGCTGCCATTAAGTATTTGGAATAGTTTCGCTAAGGTTTTTATTTAAGCAGGGCCTCGACCTCGAGGCCTGGACCTAGACCATCAAGTAGTTTGCGAATTGGATCTACGTTTTGAACACGTTTTGATACTCATTTCGGTTGCAAAATTTTAAGATATTTTTCGCAGATGTGGCGTCACTGCGTCAACCTTTTCATCCATTTATTGCGATGCTGCCTCCCTGACCCAATCACGAGCGCCGCCCCACGCGCCGGCGTTCGAGAACGCAAAATGGCGGCTTATTCGAAAACAGTTCGAATTGAGCGAAATTTCCCTAAACTTTTATATATAAAAACGACGGATGTTAGCCCGCGCCTCTACAAAAAACACGCGATCGTTGCAGGTGAGTGTTTTGGGGAGTGACCACCATCGCCGAAACGGTGAGACTAGTTTATTACTCATGACTCGGATACAAAAAAACACACCAAAGAAAGTACCTGTACAGAGAGTTTATTGAAACGTAATTTACATGAATGGTGTTTGTTTACACCAAAAAAGTTCCCAACTAACAGTAGGCCTACACGAAATCCAACGTCATGCTCTTGCTTAGAACATGATTCATGTTGATTTTCATGCTTTTTCTTGAAACCAAAACCACTTGGTTTGTAAGGTACGTTGTGAGTAGATGAAAGTTCATCATCCCCCAAATTACCTAGGTCTCAGAAAAGAGAATTCTGCCGGCGGAAGAGTCGCTTCCGCAGGTGCCTAGGGAGAATTGTCTGTGACCTAATCATGAAATGACAGCTAAGGATAATCCATGTTGGTAGAAGAGGTTTATTAGAAGCATACGAAGTCAGTCAGTAGGTACAGAGCAATCTGGCGAAAACTAGCTACGCCCCAGCTTATATAATAACCTAGAGGGGGCGGAGCTAACAAGTCAACAGGTGGTTGGCTTACCTTTTTCGCCAATCCGGACGCCCAAAGGGTTTATGTCGTCATAATCCCCCCCAAACGGAAGACAGAAGGTGGCGGCAGTTTCAAATAACGCCAAAAAACCGCATGTGCGGAAGAATAAAAACCGACAATGACAATGCAATGCTCTAAAACCGTAATAAATGAACGACAAAAATAAAGCAACGAAGCAATGAACAAGAAGAACATCATGGTAATGAAATAAAACACTCAGGCAGTATCATCCAAACCCTTTGCTCGAGAAAGACACAACTTAACTAACTCCACTTCCGCGTCATTAATAGCCTTTGAAGCTGGGGGCCCATCCTTGGTGATGCGCCTGGTCTTAGGAATCATGTACGCGCCATGCCAATGGTTAATGCAAGACTCATAACGATGGCTATGCTCGACACAGAAATAACAACACTCTAGACCATCCAATGGTCGCGGCAACAGGGTTAATTGGGCCCACTCGGAAAAATCACGATCCCCGGGCACGGGAAAAAGATAGGTGTCCTGAACGTTAACCTCACTCAAAGCCGCATTCTTTTCTTTAAGTTTCCTCAAAAGTTCTGGGTTGGCGAGAGTAGTCGCGGAAGGGCCAGTGGCGACTTGTTTGTGAGTTATGTGGGAACCGTCCGGAAGAGTAAGCTTCCATTTTGTACCCGCACCCGTGAGAGGCTTTCTTCTAGGCTTCCTAGGTTTAGATGGCTTGGTTGGGTG
>JAQFYZ010001418.1:0-23697 GCA_034695085.1 Cylindroiulus punctatus | reverse complement strand
ATCTCTAAATCTGTTAAGAACTGTGGTAATTAGGTGTTTGTTTATGCTGTCATCTTCCAATGTTGGAAAATGTCAGAAAATGTTGGGATTTTTACTTAAACGCCAGCATGCGTACTGTTTACCACTCTGTGCTTGCATGTGCCAAACAATGGTACAGCTTCGCAAACTCGAGTCAGTACTTCATATGAGTTTTTTCGTCGTATTTCACCATTAATTGTAATTGTAGGAGCTCTTAAATTCATTCGCCAGTAAACCTACAATCTTACCATTATGACAGGTTTTGGAGGTTAGAGCATTATACCTTTCTTCGGCATGCCAAGACACGCGAGTGCTCCCATTTTGTGAGAAATGAACACTTTTTTCGCAATTGTTTTGTCAATTCGTAAGGGGGCACTTGAGTAAATCAACATGTACCAGGGCAATTATCCCCTTCATCCAAGGTACAAATTGAAACCGTCGTCACGGAATGTGGACTAAATTCCTAGGGCAAGAAACAGCAGGCTGCATGCATCAAGAATGGAAGAAATCCGTTGCTTCGGGGAATGTGCATTTGAACAAATGCGACTGTTTCGCCGTTGCAATTTCGATATTTGGGCGAAACAAAGTGCCTCCTACTAAAATCGTCGCAGCAGGGTTGTCTCCAAGCTGAGAACGCAATTATGGCGCTCGGTTTCACCCCGAGCACCAGACTCTGGCAGCCAGAATACCCGAAAGACCCATTTGTGGTTCATTAGACTGCGAAGGCAGCGATGCTCGAGTGTCAAGAGGGCATTCCTTTGTTAGGCATACAGAATCCTTAATTAAAATCCTGGTCTTCGCATTAGGTGGTGGCTGCAGATAAGACCGAAATGATGAAATTTACATTAAGTGATGCTAATTTTAATTGTGCAAACGATGCTGCGTGGCTCAGCCACGATCGAGACAGCCCTCGGCATAACCCGCAATCCTTTTATTTGCAGTTTCTTAACTGGGCAACGCGGATTTCGAATCCACGGGCACGCAGAGAGGTAAACTTGAATGCGTGAATCCATACATACACGGCCTAGATTCTGCCATGACTGCTTTGGCCCGGCTGAATGCCACAATTATTTTTCCATTATAACTAATGACTGCATATTGAAATTGAGTGCCACCACTAGCAGTTGTCGTGACCTGAAATATTGCTTTTGGACGGCACATTCAACGCGCATTTTGTTCTGAATACTTCATTATGCCATTCTGGTCGTACAGCTGGAGAAGTCTCGCTAGGTTGACTCGTCAATTACCGCCTCGGTGCTTTCAATACCTTACATGTTGGCATGTCTAGGTGGATGGCTGCTCTGAGACAAAATTGCATTATCACGTTAACCTTATAATATCTTTGTATAAATTGGCTCTTTCGGATCATAGTAATAACCGTTTTTCTTCAAATTCCCACAGCTATCCCCACGAAGCCTTGTTAAAGCAGATGGTTTCTGAGGAAAAATGCCATCGTCTGGCAGGCTAATTTGATGGAGAAATGAAATTTTCTGAGGAATATTGGCCAGGTCAAAGCCAGCACTGTTGCAAGGTTATGTTTTCATAAGCGCTTTTGTTCTGGCTCAACCACTAACTCCTAGCCTTTCCACTCCAATCCGTTATCCCACAGTCTCATTGTTTCGAGACTTCAATAAAAGGTTAGAAGTTCAAATAACTCTTTCGCATAGTTTGCAAAGTTGGCCACATCTAGGCATTGCTCAAGAGCTAGAAATGTGGGCTTTGCACGGTTCATTAGGCTGTGCTCGTTGGGTTTCTAGGGTCCATCTCTGCTTATCTCCGAGCACCTCCCAATGAGTGTGCTAACTGGATAATTCCTGTGGCTACGCATCATCTGATGGCTTTTCAGAGTCATTGAACTCGACGGCGGTACGTGTGCAATGGCGTGGGGTGGGAAGGCTCAGATTTTATCCATTGTTCATCAATGCGATACCTCGTCTTTCTGAAGTTCTGAAAATCCTGCCTACAGTGTACATGCAATCGTACATCGCTTATCGACTTTGCTAATTTTGACCGGTTCTCCCTGCGGGCCACTTGCCTAGATTCGTACCTGACTCGTTCGCGTCTCAAAAGTTTACATTGCCGTGCCACCTAAAATCTTCCATGAAGCCCAGCGTGATGCCACGAAAAAACATTCCTCGAGTATTCGCAGCCCATTCACTGCAAAATGTTGATACTCTTGCTGTCATGTTGCTTCAATCAGGGATTGCAGGGCATGACCATTAAATAAAATGAGGGTAACGAGTTGGATGTGCAAATTCGCATCGCAGGCAAGCCATTCAGCTTGAAATTCAGAGCGATGCTTGCAGAAGGGATTGGAGGTCGATGGTTTTTGCATAATGAAATTGATAAAGACAGATTTTTCCATCTTAGATAGCTATTGGAACACCTGGGCCCATTCTTATCTTGCGTTAGTTTGTCAGTAATAAATTGCATCGGTTGTTTTAGTGGTTTGGACCTTGAACTTTTTGTGCCGTGCATGTGCTATTTATTGTTTTTTGGGCATTCTCTGACCGTTTGTGACAAAATCATTTCAATGATATTTTCATCAATTCTCTATTGACAAGCATGATAATTAATTTAGCAACAGGCAATGGCATGGGCCTATCATTTGCTATATCTACATAAATTCAGTCTACACCGTGTTAGATATGACTCATTTTAATGTAATTTTTCTTATTTTTTGTTGATTCGAAATAATATTCTGAGCAGTTTTAAGACAATTTGTAAAATGACTAAATAGCCATTTTCAATGGCGTTTTTGTAATCAACACCCCAAAATCTGCATCCAACAAGGAGGATGTGGTAATTCAGTGAACTTTTGATGGGATGATAACAGGTTAATGTTAACGAAATATTATTCAAGATGCAAAGTTAGTTAAACTTCTAAATGACAGCTCTTAGTTGATACAATTTGGCAAAATATTGTTTTGCAATGTAAATTAGCTCATCTTTCAATGTCCAAAATAATAAACCATAAGATATGTCATGGTTGGATAATAACCGATCTAGGCTTTATAGAGTGACATCGGAATGCCATCCAACAAGTTCAATTTCACTCAACTGATATTCCTGCGGCCGGTCTGGACAGTTTTGACGCAAAAAAGGCACAGTGGATGCAATTATAATTGATTTCGAGACACGAGAACCCACTGAATAATCATTTGGAACCTAAATGGAGGGCCGACTTTCAGCAAATAAAAAAATTGAATAAAAATCGCGCCCTTTTGAATGGCACCTTCACGGTTTAGTAGAGGGCGAGTGCACAAGCTTTTGGTTGGACTCTTCTTTCCACTTGAATTGCCCATTTGCAACACCGAAACATTTGACTACCTCCAGGGTCACCTGGAGCAAGGGCGGAAACGGATTTCTTGGCCTTCTGGCCCACACACTTGACTTTTAATATACGATGGTGCATCATTTTAAATTGTTTCAAAAACTGCATGCCACTTCAGTGAAAAAGTCTCTAGTTTTTGCAGTGGCTCATTTATTTGCACCCCTGCTTAATTCCGTGCACATTCGTGTGTGGGTGGGTGCTTATGAATGGGTAGAATAACTTGTTAATTGTTAACTTTGAACTTTACTTCAAGTGCACACTTTGAAAATGCCACCTGTGTTTTATGAGTTTCTTTTGTTTATCTTAAAGGAGGCCAGCATACTTGCATCAGTGCTCAGATTTTTGCCAGGCTATTAATTTGCTTTAGCATAATTTTGTTGACTTTCTCCACAAATTTCCTACTTAAATTATGGCAGCAAATCTGAGCAAATTTGCTTTGCTTTTGAAATTGCATTGTATTGTCGAGTTCATGGCTCATCACAACTCCTTTTCGAATGCGTAGGCATCCTTCGGTTTTCCCATATACGCAATCCATTCTTCCATGGTTTTTGCCATTATGCTTCAAAGTTAGCTAACGACTAAGCTTTGATTGTCGGATATTTTAAGAACCATAATTGAAGTACCTTTTTTAAAAACAATTGTGTATTTGCCATATTGTTCAGATTGCTGCCATAAGTGTAATCGGTGGAACTGGTTTGTTCGAAGGCTGAAAAATAATGAACAAGGTTTCGGGCTTTTTTTTCTTGACTGGTTGGGGCCCAGTGTTTTCTTAGCGCTTTTTACCAACAGTGGGATATGATTATACCTAGTAACTCAGGTCTTCCATTTGATAGATGACAGATTAAATCAAAATTATATGCCCCAAAGCAAATATGTAAGCAGCAAAGGAGTTGTTGATCTTTGATGATGTATCATTGTCAACGTAGTACATTTTATATAACTCCACAATTTCATAGTCATCTGTAATTGCATTAATGTTTAGTTTTGTTGCAGAAGTGAACAACATTGTCCCATGGAAAAAATTGCTATGAGTCTTGGGTGTGGATGTTGGTAAAATCTTGTTAGAAAGAAACTGTTGGTTCTTGTGGTTCTCTAGGTTTCAGTAGGTTTTAATTGGTGTATTTTGAATACATTGAATAGGAGACATATATTTCCAAGGTTTTGTTGTGGACATCTTAGTTATCCCACAAAGGATCATTCACAAGGATCAGAGAATTATGGCAATTAAGTCACTCATAACCAATATGGTGTTGCTTAACTACATTTCCATTGTCTTTTTCGCTCTTTCCTTCCCCACCCCTTGCTCTTTTCGAAAATCTTGAATCAGACGTTTTACTTCAGTAGCAAAGGTGACAATTTCGAGAGATCGTGAAGTTGAAATCCTGTTTAGTGCATTACTGCAGTACTGAATTGAGGAAAGCACGACTGCATTTAGTTGTAATATCTTCTGAGCTCGCAAAAGCTTAAAACCTGAAGCAGTTCCTCCACGTGCTGCACGGAAGTGCTGCTCCACTTCAATCTCCATTTTTTTCTTAAATAGCTATTCACTCGAAAGAATACAAAATGCAATGACTTGACATTTCTAGACTAAAGAAATGTCGATACTCGTTAAAATTAAAAAAGCTGGCTGAGGCTCGGGCAACATTTTTCAACACCAGTCAGTCCCAACCTGCCCTGCTCTGGTTCGACCGATATTTCTATGGTTGATTACTTGACTGTGGCCTTGCAAGTTGCCTGCCAAGCACCACTTATTTTTCTCCAAACGATATCTTGACAACAATGCGAAACCCCTTACACCTATTTTCATTCACTGAGCTGGATTTTGACAACTTTTAACAGCTTAGGTTTTGCAATTAGCGTTTTGATATGCACGAAACTTGTAAGGTGCAAGTGGCTGTTTGGAGGAGAGGCAAGGCAGTGAGCTAGAACACTAACCAGAGGAAATGGAAACGAATTTGGATTTCCCATCTGCATCCCACATGGTTTATTAACGGATCATTAGTGTGTTTTGTCGTGTGACAAAATCCTTTTTACTGCAAGGGTGAATTCATCAGAAGCTCGGCTGTCCATTGTCATACATGTAAATACGTTTTGACAGTTTGTTTGAGCGTGTCATCTTCCTTGTTTCAATGGTACATCTTCTGGCATGATAATGGAGTCTCAGTATTGAATTTGTAATTGCAAGTTGTTATTCTCGTGTCTAAATTGAATTGTTTTGATTTCCAGACCCGAGGACCGTATTTGAGGTCTGTAAGCATGGAGCAACGGTGGCAGGACTTAACCAACTTGCTCAGCATTCCAACTGCCTCTGAAGCTGAGATGCATCACCACCACCACCACTATCACCATAACATGAGCATGGGAATGCTACATGGAGCTGGACATGTTCCTCAACACAACTACTCCATTCCCAGCTATGCTGCCATTGACAATCGAACAGTATTGTTGCAGAATGCGACGCTTCCTCCCCCAGTGGCAGACATCAACAGTAATATGTCTTACCAAGGTGATGTTGATATGTTATAATATTTACGCCATGCTGCTTTAAAATCACTTATGACAAAATTATGAATAGTTCAAATGCATATAATTTATAATTAATTTTTGGCCCAACCATTACATGTGACATCGAATTGGGAATTTAGCATTGGTTTGATCATTTGCAGGTGGCGACCCATCAGCTATTAGCAGTGCAGTAGTTACTTCAATGAGTGCTTTGACCAATACCAGTGATCCCCTCGTTGATCCAGTCCACCATGGTCATTATCAGATGGACTCTGGTGTGATGATGTTTCCGAGTAATCACACTGAGGTGAATCAAACTGCGGAGGGATTTCTATCAGCCATCCTCAACGATGATGATTTGCAGCTGATGGACATGGCCATGAACGAAGGTGACCCATCCTTCACTATCCCTGTTTCGAGAAAAACTAACGGAACAGAACATGTGAATGACGCACACCCTGTACACGTAGGCATGTATACAATGCGTATGCTGGATAACGAAGATGCTATGGACACCAGCAGTGATTCGGCAGTGTCTTCCATGGGGTCGTCTGAAAGGGTCCCATCCATCTCTGATGGGGTAAGATAGATTTTGTTTAATTTTGAGTGTCATTAATACTGTTTTCGATTCCCAAAAGTGTTTGAAGTATAATTATTGCAAAAGTAATGCGACAAGTTTCATGAAAATCGCTTTCTGGCATATCCTGCCACAGGTAAAAATAACCATGGAAGGCTAGCATACTTTCTATGGTTTAAATTGCTTTGCATCTTAAGCATGTTTGCCGGAAGTCTTTAACTTGCGGTGATTTCTAATAATTGTCATTTATGATCTTATCATCAATCCTTATGATCTCCTAACTTTTCAAGCAGGAGTGGATGGAAACTGCTTCTGAATCGTCTCATCCAGACGATCAAGAACGCTATTATGGAATGGAATGTACCCAGTCAAAGTTCCGCCAGTACAATTACAGCTATGCTCCAGGAATGGCTCCTGGCCAAAGATCAAATGCCCCCACTGCAGGCAGTGATGGAAGTTCAGCCAGCCTCGATAGACGAATGCCTCCCGTTGCTCAAAAGAAATACCAGCTATTTGGCAAAAGATTGCCAGTGGAGCAGCCAATGGGTAAGCATTCCTTGTCCATATTTCTATGGAATTCTTAAACGTGGAAAGAATATCTAAAAAACTTTGCATAAGCTAATGTTAAACGATGAAGGCTGTAAACGAATGATGAAATGATTTCCATGGGTGCAACTGTAGACAAACACATTTCCCTTTATCAATCAGGTGGAGGATCTCCATATGGTACTCTGCCTCGTGGAAACGCTACAATGCCTCAGCCGACAAATGCCATGAAGTATCCCGATTACATTTATCCAACGCCGCAAGACCACAACAGCAGCTCCTCTTACGGAAGTTTGGAGGGAGCCACAGCACCCAACTCTTCCCTGGGGTCGGTCGAGCCAAAGTACAGTTGTAGAGTCGAGTTTACGAGGCAACAGAGCGTGGAGGGCACAGCTAGCATGGAACATGTGCAGCACAATCACACCTACCAGTTGTCATCCGAGGGCATGCACGACATGCAGCGACCAACCTTACGAGACAAGCAGAAGAAAAAAATGAACGAGGAACATCTCAGTCGGGATGAAAAACGAGCAAGGTCGATGAAACTTCCACTTTCCTCCGAAGAAATTATCAACCTCCCAATGGACGAATTCAACGAAAGGCTTTCCAAATACGATCTAACGGAAGCCCAATTGGCCCTCATCAGAGACATCAGAAGGCGTGGGAAGAATAAGGTACATGCTTTTTTTATCTGTGTGATAGCCACGGTTGATGTGATGGAATAATCAGTTGGGAGAAGAGAATTCGGAAACACTTTTTACTTTGAAATCTTGGATGGAGGCGTTAAGATAAATCGATGGAATTTTTTAAGGGAAAGGTGCGCAGCAAGTGGAAAGGATTTTACTTTTGTTAAACGTGAATCTTGCTCACCTGAGTAGAAATTTTTTTCACTGGACCAACACATTACTGATAAAGCCACTGTTTAGCAATACAGTGTATGCACATAATGATAGTGCATGCATCATTGTGCTATGGTGGTTGTTTGTTATACGTGTATTTAAGTGTGTAATAATGAGATTGATTTAGTCTTTAGAACATATGAAAAATTTCAGACTGACGTTCTGTTCATTATCTGATAATGTACTCATTGAGTTCTAATTTGAATTCTCCAGGTTGCCGCTCAGAACTGCCGCAAGCGTAAGTTGGATCAGATCCTTCTTTTGGCCGAGGAAGTCCAGGGCATGCAAAGGGAACGCGAACAGCTAATTCATGATAACCATGCTATGGTGGGTGAACGCCAGCGGCTGAAGGACAAATTTGCACAACTGTATCGTCATGTCTTCCAGGTAATACACTTTTCCAAAAGTTTGCTTTATTGATTACTCGTGGCTATACTCACGTGTTTCATTTTTTGGTTTTCCAGTCTTTGCGAGACCCTGATGGCAACCCATACTCTCTGTACGAGTATTCCCTTCAGCAGGCTGCTGATGGTAATATTTTGCTTGTTCCACGCAATGGCTCATCCAATCAGGAGCTGGATCCGAGTAAAGGTGCCAAAAACAAAAGGAAGGATGATGACAAAAAGTGATCTTGTACTATGATTCGGGACGAAATACCATAAAATCCGGCTGACTTAGTTCAACTCAATTTTGATTGAAGACTTGTTCTAAATAACAGTTCTTAGGCTTCCACATGAAGATTCATCCTTGGTGCATTGCATGTTGCTTTTGTTGCGAAAAATCTGACAAAAACCGAGAAACTCGGATGAAATCCAGTGTTGGGCAAGAGGCAATACATAAATTGCGCCCATCCCTCTTGCTCGCAGTAGGTGCCCTGGCGGCGCCTCAAAATGCCCCATTTGCATGGGTTTGCTTGCCGAAAAATTAGCAGATGAATTTCCCCACCATTTGTTTTGGCAGCAATTTCCCGAGATGACCATTTTGGCAAAGTTCATCACAATTTATAAAATGGTAAACGACTGTATATATAAATAGTAGTAGTTGATGCCGATGAACATATTTTACAATTTAGTCCATTGTTTGCTTAATAAATACGGTGGTATCTGTTAGGTTTTATATTTTTTGTAGCAAATTTGACAAGATTCTTTTCGAATCAATCTTGCCCTTTCCTTTTCTCTTTTGTAAACACAAAGAGAGAAGCCGTACTTAGGAAGATATTGCCCGTTTTAGTTCTAATGTATATTTTAACCGATATTAATTTGGTAAATTTGGTAGAAAAACCAGGTTTTAACCCTCCCCCTACCCTTTTCACGAATACAAATATCATTATTATAATGATAGCATACAATTAATGTAGCACATTTTTACTTTGGGAAAATGGAACAATTGTTAAAGAAATTTAAGAATTTAACAAATCGACTATGAAGCAGGTTACACAATTTAGATTGCCAGAAACCATTTCTCCTACCTGTGGCTATATTTACCTGAACTGGTAAATTTGCATCCATGTTGAGCATACTGCTAATCTTGTGAAGTTAGGAAATGATTCTTATGAGCTGGTACATGTACCTACACTTTACATGTAGTTTTAATGGAGTTTTCTCACTCGTAATCATCAGTGAGTTTGAAATTCCCCTGAAAATTCCTCCCTATTTCATCCTACCCACATGATCTCAAGGTAAATTAAATTACCTTACTTGATAATTCATTGTTTCCTTCCTGCTTCAGGCGAATGATGCGGCTATTGACATATCAACTTCTACATCATTAATTGACACGTCATATGGGCTTATTATGACTGTTTTGTATATTTTGTTGCACATAATCTGATAGCTGCATAAACAATGTCAATTGTATTGTACATATTAAAACTGAATGTGTTTTGTCCATAATAGCCACGCCATGCAGCTTCTGTCTTTTATGCTCTTCTACCATAACTAGTAGTAATTCTCTTCATCGTATCATCTGTTTACTACTATTTTTGCAACATCAACTGTTAGGGAATCTTGCAATTCTTTTCCCGAAACGAAAATATTTTTAATGGAAAAATAAACGACGTTTGGTTCAACCAAGATACTGTACCAGACCATTAATGGTTTCGTCTGCAACAATGATGATAAGTATCTAATACAGTAGTTGAAGGTGGAAGTTGACATAATCCTGATCATCGTGGTTTCTTTTTACAAAACAAAACCATGTATGAACTATATGTATATACATGTACTTTATGCATGTAATAACGGCTTGGTTATGCTGATGAAGGCAGACTACTTTAATGTAATCAATCCAATGTAAGCAATCCGACAGACATTATCCCATGTTTTAGCTTCACATTATCGTATTGAGCAAAGTATCCTTCAGGTTTTTCAGTTACAGCGTGCTTGATTCGTTTACTTCAAAATGTGAATGTATGAGGATATTTGTGATATAACATAAAATGGGAGACACGTTTTCAAATGCAAATGATGAAAATGTACCAGCATAGTTTTTCCCATTATTCTCAATCTTCTGATGGCGACAGAAGAGCCTGCCCACCACATTATCTCAGGATATATACATGTACTTTACGCTGAAATTAAGTTTGTGGAAAGTAATGGTGCCTGCATACTTGTAATTTTTGCCCACGTACGGAGGAAGTTTTTGCCATTTTATGTAGGTAAACCTTGGGCAAAGTTGGGCAAAAACCTCCATAAGAAGAAAAAATTATCTCCGTACGTGGGCAAAAATTACAAGTGTGCAGGCACCATAAGCATACAACTACAACAACGTGACGCCATTCACATGTCACTGCAATTAAGCCTGCTCGTACATGTACACACTGTATATGAAATTTGTATATCTAAATTGATATATTCATATATTACGTAACGTCCTATTGCTTTGCGCTAAAAGAATTTCAAAAAAGCAAACTCATCCCGCCTTTATTAGTGTCGTAAATGGGCGACAGATGTCGCTAAGCTCGCACAAGAACAAGAACACCACTTTCACCTTATTCTTGAAAAACCCACGTGGTTAAATGTTCGTGCTCGTGGCTCGCGTAAAGTTCGGCTTTCGAAAAAAAATTGTGTGGTTACCAGTGCAAATTGTCCGTGATTGGGAAGAACTCTACCTTGCGAATGATCCAGCATTACGAGGAAATAGAGGAATTCAGCGCCAGAAGAGTGGCATATTGATCACGGTAAGTTGAAGTTATGCTAAGAATTTTTCAACGAGTTGCATAGTGCAATGGCTGCTGAGTACATGTTTTTTGCAAGTTTATCGGGTTCGTAGGAAAGTCTTGGGACTGTAGATGGCCATGACCCAAGGCCTGACCCAGTGATTCTCCGGCGTCATTGCTGAACCTACATGTAATATATTGAAAGACAAGCAAGCGCTTCAGAATTATGGACAGTGTCCTACATGTATATCCCTTCACTCATATTGTGATTGTATCGTGACAGTATACAAATTCCGTCCAACTTGTTGTGGCGAATTTATTGACTTTTCAAGTATTTGCAAAGCTAGCATTGTGTTGGTAACCAGAACTGCTTGGAGACCGCACCATTGATTTGTCACCAGAGGAACTTGCTGCAGCCTCTGGTGACTCTGTGGAATCTGGCATCATTGGTATGTACAGTATTAGACCCACTCCACAAGTTGCCGGACATATGCAATTTTAAGCATATTAACAAAAACATAAGGCTCCTCATCACGTTTTACATGTTGACATGTTACATGATGACTATAGGCATGATGCATTTTTTTGGCATTCTTGGCACGAGTTTACTCGGCCGGAGTTACTTACCACATCGCTTTCAAAATCATTATTAGATAAACTTAATGACACCACACAGATTTTCACACAACTTCAAATACAAAGTCCAACATAAAATTTTATTGGGTTCCAAAACCCAAAATAAAACTGGATCAGTTATGTAATCAAAAAATGAATGGGGAAGACTGATTCTGTTTTGAACTTGAAATCGAGCAACCCTAAAAGGTGGATATGCCATAATTTGTGTAGAATGATTGGAAGTCATAGGCAATAAAGGAGGGAGTCGAAAGTAATTGGGGTTTCGCGGTCTTTTACGAACTTTCCTCAGTTTCATTCGTTACAATAAGCGACCCTGCATGCATCTGATGTTGACATGCATCTATTGTATTCGCCAAAAAGGAAAACGAGCCAAAAATGGCACACACTGACATTATGCGTTTGCAATCATAGAAACAGCATAGCAACTTTTACAATTTAATAATAACACTATAGTTAAATTTGTATCCTGATTCTGAATGAGCCATCTAAATTTTGTGGCTCTACCAAATTTGGCAGTTTGGTAAAATAAATAGTACCATGCATGGCATGGACATAAGAGATGAATCATAATATAATAGGCTATTAAAGTAGGGCCCTATGGTGCACATACATGTAGGCCATTAAACTATATAATTAAACTTGATGGTTTCTTTGAAATGCAGTGCCTTGCCTTGGAAGGAATACATTTTCGTCCATGCTTATTTGTCATTGATTGTAAGAACATATAAGCCTACAAATGCTAATTTTTCCATTATGACTCTGTATTGTAAGTTAAATTTATTTAACGCGATTCTGCATTAAACTGCGCAACATTCTCTTCATTTTTCTTTAGCTATATATTCAAGGTTTGAACGAATTTTCTCCAGACTGCTTCTGCAGCTCTCTTTCCTGATCCGACATCTCGGTCAATAAAAAATCTTGGTACTTTTCGATACTCAAAATCCGTTACGAAATGATTATTCACATCAGTGATGATGTTAGACATGGTGAACGAATCAAGGCCAAATCTGATAAAAAAAACGAATTCGTAAATATGCATCAGATCTGTCGTTATATATACAGTAGTCGTTACTGTGACCTCCATACAATACCACTAATTTTGACCATTTGGAACGGACAAACCTCCAAGTAAGATACGCAGAGAGGTCCGACTGGGTCTGGGGTCTGATTTTTTCTCTTACATGTATATATCTGTTACCTATACATATATGTAAGACTAAATTCCAAGTACATGGAAAGAAATTTACTAACATTAGCAACTTAAAATTAGTACCATTTCAATTAAAACTAATTATATGACGTCAAAAATAAAGGCATACAACAGCGCTTACTGTGACAAAACTCATGGATCTCTAGAGGAACCTGCAAAGAAAATTCTACTTTTGACAGAGCAGCAAGCTCTGTCAAATGTAGAATTTTCTCAGAAGGGTGAGGTTGTAATGATTCCAGCAACAGAGTATACATGTACAACACGTATACTCGTTGCATTGGCTATGCATGCATCAGCAATGACGTAAACTGCTGTTTTACAGAGGTTCCGGAATATAATCACAAAATCCTGATTTTCAGATTCCCGCCAAAAATTACAAAATATTTTATGGAATTGCAAAGCACAATATACACGTATATTATAGAAATCGATTTTTTTTTCTACATGTAAAGCGATCATTATTATATGCAGTACGTTCACGTATACTTTCATGTCAATGTTTTTGAGCCATCGAACGTGACGAATTCCATCAAAGGCTCGATAACATTGAAATTCGTGTAAATATTTGCTATCTACAGTGTATACAAGTAGCGGATCCAGGGGGGTGCCCAGGGTGCGGCCGCACCCCCCTTGACTCCTTGCATATTCTTTTTTTTTCATTGTACATGTACCTTTATTTTTATTTCCCGTTTTGCTGGTAACATTTTGTACATTGGTGAATCTGAGGCACCGTTTTTCATCCTGGATACACACTGAACTAGTTAAAAAAATTTGAAAAAACCCACTAAACTATTTAAAATTTTACTGGAAAAATCGCATTTAGAGTGCCTCAAAACTCATAATCTTGCTTCTCATTTTTGAAAATTGACCCCCCTTCTGGTGTTTATATTCTGGTGTATACAACGTGTTGAACGTTAATTCCCACAACAATTTTGGTGTTTTTGACGGAGATCTGACATTCCCGAATCTATTAAGAATCAGCGCAATTCTCTACCGCATAAACCAGCATTGGGCCCTGCTTGGGGCCCCATGCAGCAGGAGCAAGGGCCCAGAGAGCCGTTTTCCAGCTGATCCACCCTGTACACATCCCGATGAACGGAGCTGAGCTGGTTGGCCAATCACGAGTGATGCGCGCGGTTGGCCCCGCCCAGGGCGTGGCCTGCATTCCCGTTGGCTGCCACCTTCTCCAATGGCGCATCTTCTTCGGCGTCGCTTTTCCGCCGTGACTCCATGACACGCGGAATTGATGGGCAAACTTTGGCCGTAAACTTCCCAGCTCGTCTTGGCCGTTTTCTTCGGCTGCGTTGGGTCGATAGAAATCGCATCTCGTCCAATTTCATTTCATGGGCCGCAATGGGGGAAAAAGAGCGAAGAAAAAATTCATGGATTTATTGAATTAAAAGGAAAATGGCGGCGAAAGAGCGACGCCAGCCGTTTTCGGCGCCAGCCTGGCGGGGAGCCACGCGTAACGCTTCACTACTTTCGGAAAAGAAGCAACGAGCTGAAATACATGTAGAAAGATAAATGAGAGAGAGAGAGAGTTTTGGGGGAAAATAAAGAAATAAGTGCTGTCATTAATGTTCTCTTCCTCCTGGATGCCCGACCACCCCCCTCCCCCCCTCGTCTCTTCAGATGCACGAATTTGAACATTAGAATGCTGGCGTTTTTTTTCTGCCTGCTCGCTTTATACGCTGCATTCATCTTGGGCCCGCGTGCCTGGATGCGACGTTTTCCGCTGCTTTGCATATATCTGCATGATGCATTAGTTTTTTTTTTTAATTTCTGCTTTCTGGAAATTGAGGAGCGCGCGTTATCTTGCAGGCTCGGCGGCGTTCTGGTTATGACTATCTGGCGTCAATATTTTCGGCTGCAGGGATTTGCAGTTCGAAATTGAAGTTTTCAATCTGGAAACTTGTCCATGAATTTCTTTTGCCTGTTGGGAGGCTAGGAATTGTGTGTGTTAGAGAGGGAAGCGAGGTAAAGGGAAGATTATCACATTTGCGATCATGTACTTAGAATTGTAAAGGTGAGGGATTTGCAATTAACGCTGTATTTGCAAAATTAGATTTTTTAGCACACACACTGTTTGCCTGTCGCGCCTGCGCTTAATCTACATGTATTTCGTCCTTTGCCGTTCTGAAATCGAATTCATGAGTAAGGATTCGAAGAAACAATCTTTTCTTAAAGAATATCACACCTTGGCATGTTTTTAAACTGTTTTGTTGGATACTGTAGATGTAGAACAGTACACTCAAACAATATAGGTTTGCAAGCGCAGTTTAACTTATAGGTCTGTCATACAAATGGATTTGCATAATGAATAAAGTTGAAGCACCATACATGTACATACGATATTATCGATATACATGTACATATATATAAGCTTACATGTATATTTGGGTATGTCGTATACGAGCATATATGCCATGCAACCAGAATCTGAATCCAAATAATTTGCACGATGCAGTGATCTCAAGATCTTACTAACATTTTATGTCACGGTTTGGATACCTACAGTGATACATCAAATTATGTTGGCCATACAGGTGTTATACACACATGCACATGTACGTGTACATGTATTTCGATTTGAAATGCACCTGTACACATGTACATTTGTACCTCGCTTTTATGTACATTGTCATCCGACCCCATGTGCTTCACATTTTCGTACACTGCATCTGACTTCAGACCCCATTAATGAGTTGACACCATGTGCGCTTCACGTTAACAATTGCAGACATGATGTTTTTGATGACTCTTACTTCTGTAATCATTTCTCTTGGTAGTTTTTGTTGTTTATCCATTTGCTGTTTGCAACCATACAATAAAAGTCATCCAATAATAAAAGTATGCTTAATTAACATTTACCTTGAATATTTGTCATTAATTCTAAAATGATGGTGCTACACTTTAAGTACATGGTCCGGTCCCAATCATACGCAATTGCAATGTATCCCTGTATATGCTTCACTATAATATTATAAGGATTCCTATAGCTACTAGTATAATGCAATATTATTACATGTATATATAGTATTGTGCATGCTGCGGAATATAGATGTATTCACTCACTGTAATTATATATATGATACATGCACAGTGCATACATTTTCAAAATCTTGTTAAGGATGGACCTTGACACCACATTTTATATACGATGTAATGTACACTGAGAAAGTTCGTCACGCTGTGCACACTTTATGTAAATGTATAATGTCCGAGTACATCCGGGACAGTTTCAGCTCGCCCGCCTCTATGCCTTGGTTTTAATTTGATGACATAAAGGGAAAAACTGAGTCATGCCATAGTATCCATTTGTTTGGCGATGATCCGTGAAGGCTTTCAAGCCTGACTTGCTTTCTGTTTGCATTCACTTGAAAGCATTGCCAATTTACCACTAAAGGCCCGACTGTGTCTTTTACTCATATAAGGACGATATGAACATAATATTAGATGATGAATTTGACAGAGTTGGTGCATGAGTGTTTCACAGAATTCACTCAAAATGTTGACAAATGCGTCCTGCTCCAGGTTCCCATTGCTGTCGGACCACTGACAGACAGGATACATGTCACAAGTCAACAGTTGGTGGTTATAGCCTTCATGCTAATTGTGTTCAACACATCTGCATACCCTGAACATGTATGACAGTGAACGCGTGCATGCAAATACAGCAATCCGTTTGCATGGTACCAAAGGGTTTCTCCCAATTAAGGTAGATAGGATATTTTTTGCACTCCTTCTACACCTACCAAACAGTAATACTTATGATTCTAATCTAAAATATTTGATCTGACCATGCTGCCCCTATTTGGAGGCAATCATTGCGAACTCTGTTGTTCATTGAGCAGCTGCGCACAGGGGCAGCACATTTCCTGAACAAGTTTGATTATGAACCAAGAGTCTTTCGCAGTTACACTTAAGATAGATGTACATGTATATAAGAGGCAGATGTTAACGGTTTAAAGTTACGTCCTCGTTTGACCAAGTAAAACATTAAACAAAGTGCATTATAAATTGTAGGAAAACAGGGTATGCGATTTATTTCCCCCGCTGGTGCCACATACATGTATTAACAAATTTTAAATAAAATCATTAAATATGAGTCGTTGGTAAAAATGAACATGCACAGTGAAGAGCATATAACGTAAACTTAACAAAAGTTACGTGAAAGCAAGTCACAAAGATATTAAGGTGCTGTGAAGTTGCTGAGAAATTATTTTTCTTTTTATTTGGTTTAACTTTCGAAATTGTAGCAGTTGCAGGTATGGGTAATGATATATTTGTAATTTTTAAGGGGCTTTGTTTCTGAAAGATTTTAGCGAGCTAAGGCGATTCACAAATTAGACAAGGTATGTGGTGTATGACAAGATATCATTTCACAAAATTTAGTAATTCGCAAAGTCAGCACAATATTATAAACACTATATATGTAAGCTCGAATTATCAGTCTGTTTAAAGTGCATGAAACTGCACCATGTTTGTTATACATGTATATGTAACGTTGACGTTCACTGGCCATCGCCCACACCTTGAATTCTCTGTACATCTCCATGTCACGATTACTATATACTATAAGTATAAATGCACTGATAACTATAGCTGTTATCCGTGCATATACATGTATCTATAGATATATAAAGACGTATAATTACAGCGCTAATTGCAAAATTCGATTTCTTTCTCTAAAGCTTGCTATGTGCATGCATGTGGTTCAACCGTAATGATTACGTCAAGCCTTGAAATGAAGAAAATTAGCAGTGATCAGGCTTGTAATTGGAAACTAATCAAATACTCGGAAACTTAGAAAAGGCAGAATATGCAACGTAATGCAATCATTCGACGAACCCTGAGTACAAGATTTTGCGATTGCCAAAAGCGATTTTCAGAGGCCTTTTTGTGGGCTTTCTTTTAACAGTCTCGCTCATCTTTCACGCCAAGCTTTCGGTCCATCCCCTATCTGGATTTGTGTTTTTGACCAAATATATATAGAGGACACTGGGAGATTGCGATGAAGGATTTAAATTGCATCTACTCATTGGTTCTCACATATCTCCACAGATGTCATTTTCTTATAGAGAACGAGAGCAAAGATTGGACTATTTTGGCTATGGTTTTCTCAAGTGCATTTTTGTAAAAGCTTTCTATCAAAGCGGTCTCGCGCAATTTGGTGTAACAACATTGACTAAACTTTACCACCAAGCGATACACGAACAAGTGCCGCCATGCATTATAGGCTTCGGTGCGCAAGCACGGATTAATAATTTCTCTTTAATTTACTGGATTAACATTCGACTTAAAATACCAGACAATCAAACTTGGCCATGACTTTGCATCAGTCGTTGGATAGAAGATGGCTCGTTTCGCAATCTTTATAAAGATCTGGGAGTTAGCACGTGATGATGCCACCGCATCTGGAATGTGAGTACATTCAGCATTAAATCTCTGAGGTGAATATTTTAAAAAAAATTGTATACGAGGTGGTAGCAAAATATTTACCTAGTTTATGACTTTTTTCGCATTTAGCTAATTTTATAAATTAAGTACATTGAGTAGATTCCCTTTGGTTAAGTTACTATCAGAAATCACGTTTACTGGATTGTAACTTAATAAATAATAATTATTAGACTGTTCTGCGGGATCGGGTTTTGTCTCGAATACACAAAATTTTGCCTAACTTGAATTACGAGTTGGCAATTAAAGAACGTTATCACAAAAATCTCATAGAGTGCACCTCCATATATGCATTATTGTATTTTATGTTCAAATGGGCTCTTTTGGACCTAACCATGGCATTCAGGTTTAATTTGCGAACTTTATTGACCATTCGATCGAAATTTGTTTAATTGCCCCTTATAAAGTGTGGTCCTTGCAATACAATGTACATGCCCCAAGCTGCTTACAGGTTCCGACTTTAATTGTTGAACTTTTGTTAAAAACTTTTTAATATTGTTTGTTAAATGTATGCTCGAATTGAATTACAATTCGAACAATAGGCCTACGACTAAGTAACGGCCATTATACATGTATAATGGACCCCACAGAAATCTGCAAACCATAACTGCATGAGGATCCGTTACACCTATTTTCTCGAAACTATTCGACCAATTTCTACAAAATCTGGTTAACTGGAAACAACTATCCCATATAATTGCTAAATGTATTATTTTCTTTAATTTAACCCTCATCAGAAAGATCAGAAACTACTGCATTCAGAAACGCATGTACTATTTATTGCAATAAATATGGCCATTCACAACCCCCTAATCTAGTTTCGTCCGAATTGGCCACCCCCTCCTCTATTTCACTTCATTCTGGACGTCCTATTCAATTTTGATAGAAACCATTGACAAATACAAGATGCATGATAACAGCCTAATTCAGAATCCAAATTAACACGTTCAAAATTTTATGCGAAAAAATAATTTTTGGAAAATTGGATTGCAATCACGTGCATGTATGAATATTCGTCATCCGGATTAATACAGAGGATTCACTTAACCAAATATGATCGCAATTACGTGGTAATCTCCAAGCAAATACACTGTAAGTGGGAAGAACACACTGCAACTTGCCAATTATGCGGTAGATGGATATATTGTTTCATAAAATTATTACATCGCATACTGTATATATGTCCTTTTTAAGCGAGTCGTTGTTTAAATCAACAAGCGTTCTTCAGGCCCCTTCAAGTTGATGACTAGCGCGCATATACACGTAGCTTTAACCATGTGTAATTTGTGTGCATATACAGTACAGTATACATCGTAGTATACAAGTACGTTGCAGCTTATAATTGATTGACTGTAAAATCATTCAAATTGAGCTTGTAGATTTGCATTGCGAATCAAAAGTTGCAAGACTAGGTTATAATTAATTCGTCTTGAAAGTTCGCGTCTATGTTCATTCTAGCGTCATTGTAGTTATGTAGAGACCATGCCGTTCGCTTCTTCATTAATATTCATGCCGATGATTATCAACGCAATGCGAACCTTTGAAATGATTTTCAGATAAACAATCGAGGGTCTTGGGTCTTCTGATTTAAGCCTAGATTTGTCGATGTTTCCCAGATTTTATCATGTGCTGCAGCCAGGGATTTTCCTCTATCCTCAGTATGGTTTAGAGTAGTAAATTAGAGATTTATACTGTATGTAATACAAAGCAGTACAATTTGTGTACTAATGCACAGGGTCTTTCACAGCCGATTTTAAATTGTTTCCGTAGCTTATTTATTAAATATAAATGGTAAAAAATAGTTTCGTGTATCTATAACTGGTATACGAGGCTGGGTAGTGCAGTATTCCATATTTTAACCATTGCAGGTTTGCATTTACTGTGTGTACATTATTCATTATTTATGATCGGCTCGAGGCAAAAACTCATGCCACGAAAAGGCTCGAAAATTAGTGACAATACGTGATTAAAAATTTTTTAAATTTGTGGTTGATAAAATCTCTGAATAGCGTCAATAGATAATTTAAGTGGCGTTTTTCGATAATTTCACCGTCATTAAGACATATAACAGTTTTTTAATGATCCAGCACTTGACTGATTTAGATTTTGTCTGCCCCTTATAAAGTGTTATCACTGCAAAGCACGCTTTTCAATTCTGGCAAACATGCAACAGGAAAGGAGACAGAATGAACACAGATTTAGTTTTAGCTGATAAAGAATTGGTATTTAAAAAGGCTCGATTCGATCTGTTATTTGGATGTTGGTAAACAGTTTTAAACGTTTCCAAAACAGGTTATTTATACCAGCTCGTATTGATCCTGGTTCACCTTTTTTGGGATGTAATAGACAATTTTCCTGGCTTTTCGACCAACGCATTTTTTTATTAAATATTAAAATAATACTGTCGTTGAGTTTCTCAGCGCCAGACAATTTCAGTCCACTCGATATTTTTTTATTTATGCATGAACGAGTTGCGTACTAGACAGTTTCATTGGCCATTAATACTCTATTAGGCTTAAAGCAATGCAAGCGACCCATGCTGAGATCAACTTGTAGGTCAACAGAATATTCAGTACACCCTTTCATGCATCATCATTATCGGGTAATTCGGCATTTGATCCAAGTTACAAATGATAGAGACACGACGTAGTTTTCAGCAATTTGCAATCAGCACCTTATTGTTCGTCTGTATGCGGCTATGAATCACATGCTGGAGTTTATGATTTCGCTACACAAGTAACGAATGGACGAGCTAGTCGGAATTATGTGCTACGTGTTTCTATATCCGGCGGATTACTTGTAAGGGATTTTACCCACACGCAAACGGGCTGGTTTATATGGCGAGTAGTGCGACTTAAGACTCTTTGATGCAGGAAACACAAATAGGAGGAACCCATGAGTGTCTGAAAGGTTGTTCATTGCACAGGTTGGAATTATATGCTATTGTTGGAATTATTCTACTGTATATGTTAAATATACTATGCGTTTGACATAAGGTAGGAACAAATATAGACCGCATATACATTTATGCAAGCTGTTACTGCTCGCACGTGTCCTTGTAGTGTGTGTTGTTGGACCAAATTTTCTCGGATGTACGTTTTTCATCACATGAAGAAAAATATTAATTAACTGGAGATAAAGGATAGTAAAGTTCGGACAGTAAATTTACATATATGTTTTATACACTATAGACAGGAGTAGACATCCAGAAGAGCAAATTTGGATAATTTAATAAAAATGTGATTTGATGGAATTTAATAGAAATAATGTAAATGATGGTAAATGCATTTAAATACCTCGTTACTGTATAGAAACCAAAGTATTTTGAAATAACTGAACACTGTTAATTGTGATGAAATAGAAGAACTAAAGCCAATTTATACCGACATTCAACAAAAGTGCAAATAAAAATTTGTTTATTCAACTTTGAACCTATTATTCAATAGTTGGAATTACAATGCGGAATTCATTAGCGTTTCTACCATGATACACTCTCCACAAGTAATCCTATTGATAACATTTACGACAAATGTATTAATACATAAGGTAGTGCGTCATTCGCCTGGTTCAAGCTTTGAATAAAGTTGTCGTAAGGATTAAATGGTCCCCGGAGGCATTTAGCGAGCCATATCGTACCTCTAATCGTGCAATTTATGAACCCATCTCCAATGGGTCAACAAGTCAGCCTATGTGCTTTTCATTTAGCTTCATCTCGTAGAGAGGATATTTTGGGGGCCTTGTTTCCACAAACGATCTGCCAGTTGAATGGGTCTTTCATAAATGGTCTCCTGGGACATGCCTGCAGGGGAAAAATGCTTCACTCGAGGACAGCTCTTCGGATACATTTATACGTAGTCCGAAACTAAGCTAGACATACTAGTACATATAGCTAAAAGCAATATTTCGAAATGGATGATAAAACTAACGTATATTAAATGAACGCACGCTCGCTGTAGGGACAATGTTGATATTACAAAGATAATAAAAATGCGGGTTGAAACAGACATTTTCAAGTAGAAGTTGAGATAGCTCTTTTTCCAAAATATCCTTGAAACTGAAACATAAGCTATATTGAAAGGTTCGTACCCGGCTTATTGCTTTTATGGAGTTAACGCAGTGCAACAAAAAAAATTAAATTGAAAGTTTAATTTCGTCCCAGTTCCTTCAATAAACGTTCCTTAAGAACTACCAATTTCGTAATGTACAAAGCAAGACTGCATAAGTCTAAGTATTACGAGCGTTGACCACTTAGCACAACCCAACGAACGTTATTAAATGTTAATTAAAGCATGCACGGACGTTAACTTTTTAGGCCTAGTTTAAAAAAAAACGACAGTTAAAGTTTATAACGATGGTGCTTTTAATAAACTTCAAAAACAACGATCGTTGTGCTGTGTGAAGTGTCAAGAAGGGTCTTCTTTCTTTACGAAAAGGTGCGTTTGTAACAGGCGTGCATTAAAAGCACGAAAGCTAAATTTAACTTTCATTTTTTAAATAATATACATGTAATTTGTGCTGCACAAACTCCCTATTCGTGTTGAAAAAGCACGGACAAACACGAAACACGAAACAACGTTTGGCCATCATGCATGCATCGAGGAGATGCATGTTTCATATCGTTTCTACTAAAATAAAAGGGACACGTGTCATGCATGGAGTTTCATGCATTGGAATTAATTTAAAATATCCTGTAGTTAAGTTTCCATGTACCATTTCAAGGGTTTCATGGACATTACGAGGATTTCTCGAGACCAGATTTATTTGGCTGGGGCTAAGCCTGACGTCATTTACCTATAGAACCATTGGATTTGAATCAGTTTTAATCCCCCAATTATAGGCCAATCGAATTATCCGTTATTATGCGGAAATCCAGATAGATCACAGCCCGCAAGTTGCTTTAGAACATGGAAATTCGCGTCAAAGCCGTTTGATTTGGCATGTTTGGGGTAAGCGAGATTAACGCTTGCATGGAAACGTACTTTCGGCAGTTATCCTAGCACATCCTAAACAAAACTAACCTAAAATTGTAATTTTTGTCATTGAACTGGGCGCAAATTTGAAAGCAGGCAATCACTGCCAGCTCACCCCCTATTAGGAGAAAATAGGGGGTAGGAGCAGAGGGGCTGAACGCAGTCTGTACATAATACACTGTATAGTAATTGCAAATTGTACGTTTGTTTGGGATGTTACAAAATGTGAATTAACTGCCGAGAGAGACCTAGTTAGGGTAGGAATAAAACTTCATTAAACGCTCATTGGCCTGGACTTCGTAATGGCTTAAAATAAATAAGAAATTCAATCACAGCCAATATTAAGCATCCATGCTGCACGACGTTTCGCAGAATTAACTGCTTCATC
>JAQFYZ010001417.1:0-23713 GCA_034695085.1 Cylindroiulus punctatus | reverse complement strand
TTCTGAGCTTCGTGCAGAATCAGACTGGGAATTTGCCAAAAGCCTTTCTAAGTGATGGTGGCTTGGAATTTGACAACAAGGATGTCAGGGAAATGCTGGGTAATCATGGAGGGGAGTTTTGCATATCAAATCCATACACTCCGGAACAAAATGGCTGTGCTGAGCGATCTAATCGGACAATCGTGCAACTTGCACGTACAATGCTGCTGGATAAGAATTTACCGAAATTCTTGTGGGTGGAGGCAGTGAGTACCACAGTGCACATCTTGAACCGTTTAGGATAAGTGGTGTTGATGGAAAGTCCCCATATGAACTGTTTGTGAAGAAACAAGCACACCTCGACAAGTTCCATTTGTTCGGAACAGTGCTTCGTGCACATTTCTGATCAACGACGCAAGAAATGGGATGCTGAAGGCCAACCTGCAATCTTTGTAGGATATTCAAGCGACGTGGATGGATTTCGAGTTTGGTTGAGATCTCAAAACCAAATCATCCGGAGTCGAAATGAGGTCTTCAAACCTGAATATGCAGGTGCAACCCTTACCATGGTTCCAGAAAACTCGGGTCACCAAGAAGCAGATGAAACAGGTAAAAGCAATTCCGACAAGCTTTCTGATGCTATTGCTGAACCATGCAAGGGACGACAACTTCGTGATCGGTCCAGTATTAAACCTCCTGAACGACTAATTGAATCCATGCTGTCTGAGACAACTGAGCCGAAAAGCTTTAAAGAGGCGATATGTTCAATCGAGAAGATGCATTAGAAAGCTACAATGGAAGAAGAAATGGTGTCTGGCCATGAATGAGACCTGGGAGCTAACTTCACTGCCAGCTGGGCAAAAAGCTATTTCGAATCGATGGGTCTATCGCATCAAGCGTCGAGTTGATGGAAATATCTCCCGGTACAAAGCTCGTTTGGTAGTTCGTGGATTTTCCCAACGTGAGGGAATCCACTATGTCGAGACGTTTAGTCCTGTTGTGCAGTTTGACACAATCCATGCTGTGCGTAGCCATTTAGGGGGGGTTGGCTCCCTGGCGACAACTGGCGACAAGGGGGGGTGGGGGTATGAGAGATTCTACGTTACCCATAATTTGTTGTCACTATTATTTTAATTTTAATAGATTATTTCAACATTTCTAGTGGTTTTGTTAAATTTTAATGAATTATTTCATTTAGCAGCACAGCATTGGCATCTGGCAACATTGTTAAGCAAAAATCTTAAAGCATGTGACAACACTGCCGCTTCAATGCAATAGGACTAATATTGTTAAAAGCAACTTCCAACAATGGACAAGCTTTACCAGCAGCTATTTTCAGCCTATAATAAAGCCTGTCCAAGCTTTACAAAAAAGCTTTACCAGCAGCTATTTTCAGCCTATAATAAAGCCTATCCAAGCTTTACAAAAAAGTTGAACCAACAATCAACAGTGAGCACATGGAATGAGATCAAAACCTCAAACCCTAAAGAAATAGAAGTGAAAGTTAAACAAAAAATCGATGAACTGGAAGCAATTGGAAGATGCAAGAAGGGAAAATAGATGTCATACTGGTCACAAGGTAAGTACATGAATATTAGAGTATTTACAACTAATATTCAAATTGAAGTAATCCATCTAAAGTAAGTTTTTGCTAATGTAAGGAACAAAGTCTCAACCTTCAGCTAGTACATTACCAAATCCAAATGAAACGGATAATATTAAGCCTACATTAAAAACGGTTGAGACTTCAATTACTGCTGATCACCTGCCAACTAAGCATAATAAGGATCCATTAACACCAGCTTAAGATGCTTTGAAGGAGAAAATAACTCAACAGGAGGCTAAATTGAACATCTTGAATGCTCAATTTTCATCTGGAATTGGAACAGTGACCAAGCAAGACATTCATAATGCTACCAAGGACTTGGACAAACTAAAAAAGACGCTGCAAAATAAAATTTCAAAGGTGAAATCAACTCAGAAGTTGAGAGAAAAAAGATAGTTGTACATGGCAGAACTGATAAATGAGCATCCAGACATTACAAGAAAGGTAAAAACATGCCAAAGGGGAAAAACAGGACGCCCAAGAATTGAAGAAGATCATCCAGGCCTTTTGGAAACAATAAAACAGATCACAATATATGGAGGCTCGGCAGATGACAGGAGGCGTTCTGAGGCTATTTAGTCATTTCGTAGTCTCGATGATCTTCATGAAGAACTGAAATTCATTGAAAGTGTTGAATCCCCATGGGAAAGCGTATTATAAAATAATGTAATTGAAATTAAAAAAGTTGAAAGATATTGTTTGTATTAGGGGGGTTAAAAATTTGGCGGCGACGTAGTTTAAGGGGGGGGTACAAGCTTTGGCGACAACCGGCTACAGAGGGGGAAGGGGGGCTGAAAAACTGCAAAAACTTGGCGACATAGTATTTGGACGATCCCTGTACTGAGTGTTGCAGCAACAGAGAAACTACATCTGATGCAATTCGATGTGAAGACCGCTTTCTTAAATGGCGAATTAGAAGAGGAAATTTTCTTGGGTCACCCTGAGGGGTTTGAAGATAAATTAAACAACGTTTGCTGGTTGAAGAAAAGTATGTTCGGCCTCAAGCAATCGCCAAGGTGTTGGAACAAGCGATTCTGCAATGCTCCACGCAAGTTTGGACTGTTTGAAAGTACTGCAGATGGTGCTTGTACTACAAAACAGATGATGATGACAAGCTGCTAGTAGTGATATACGTGGATGATGGGCTGGTGGCGGCTAGACAGAAGAACAACTTTGGATGTTTTTCATCGGTGCCTGAAATCTGAATTTTGTATGACGATCGAGCTAGCTGGATACTTCCCAAGTGTGTAACTAAAGATCTACGAAGACGTAGGCATATTTGTCAACCAATAAGCCTATGCCAGATCTCTTAGAGCGCTTCAAAATGATGGATGCAAACTCTGTGACAACACCAATTGAAAAGTGTGCTATTGCTTTGGATGCAGGCTCGGGAGAGCTTGTCAATGCACCGTATCATGAGGCTGTGGGCAGTTTAATGTATTTGGCAGTGGTAACTCGGCCCGATCTCGCGTTCGCGGTGAGCTACATATCCCAATTCCTCGATAAGACTGAAGCAAAGCACTGGGAACTCACCAAACATATTATGAAGTATGTAAAAGGGACAGCAGGCTTAGGCATACTTTACAAGTCGAGTGTCGCAGACCACGACCTAAAAGCCTTTAGTGATGCTGATTATGACAGCAATGTATTGACATGTTGGTCAACAACTGGCATTATGTTTTTGTATGGCAGTGGGGCAATTACGTGGGCAAGTAGGCGCCAGCAAACAGTGGCGCTCTCTACGACCGAAGCAGAGTATATAGCCGTGTGTGAAGCAGCTAAGGAGTTACTTTAGCTTCAGAGATTATTCAACGAAATCTGCCCAATGTAGACATGTGCGTACTTTTAGAAAAACACGTGGCTAGGGTCCACCAAAAAATACCACGTTCAGGGTCACCTACAGGGTCACAGGTCAGCGACCTTCTCCCCTTCTCCCCCTTCGACACGTGCCTGCCACCGGACTGCTGCCGGACCCGACCCGCTTGCCCTCGTGACTCCTGCCGCATGATCGACTCGCTCGCTGACGCCGCCTGCCTGCCGCGTGTCGCCACTCGTTAGCCACCTCTAGCTGACGCGCACCTGCCTCTCATCGCTGCCACGTGTAGCTGCCTACTGCGTGCCCCTGCTGCTGTTTCCGGGACGCCCTACTGTTTGCCGGATTCGACCGCGTGCCAGACTCGTGGCCGCCTACCGCACTCCGCGTTGCCTGCTGCCTCGCGCACTTGCTGCCGCTGCGGATCGCCTGCCGCTCGAACCCGACCGAGTGCATGCTGCCTGCCGCCCATGTTTCTGCCGCTCGTCTTGCCGCTCGCTGCTGCCCGGACTCTCGCTTCCGCGTGCCATCACGTGTCTGTTGTTGTTCCAGACGAAAGCAGCACAATATGACAATGCCCCGAGGGAGTAGCAGGTGCCAACTACGCTTCTTGGCCCTTGCACAATTTCGGCCTATGTGGTAGAAAACTGTGCTGTGCTGATTGTGTTTGGGCAACTTGCAGTGATAATCTTTTAATTCATCGCGGTTTGCAGTTTTCACCATTTCACGTGGAGTCCACGGATTTATAAACTTGTTGTCCATAGTTCCATGGACATTTTAAAGTTGTTAGGATGTTCATGAAATGAATATCCCAAATGCAAGAGGCGAGAGTATGGAATTGCAAGAAAGGCCTATTTCATTAGGGCTGCCCCAGGTTAAAATTCTTGGGCTCTTTAGCCCCCAGGCATAGTGATGCACTGAGGGCCGTGATCAGGGCCCTGTAGACTCAATCCTGGTGTGAAACTTCAATGGCTGAAGTTCCTAAATTTGAGGGATTGAGCCATTTGATTGTTTCTGATATTCAATTAAATTAGCATTTTAGCCTGAGGCGGAATTATTGATTAATAGATGGCACTTCCAGTACTATGTGATTTTCACGGCCAACATGCACCCTGTAGAGGAGTCCTGTATATGGGTCATGACTAACTTGCACTTGGAGGTGCATTTTTGAAGGCCTAAGTTATTGAGGTCGCTTTCCCCTCCTTGGTGAAAAGGCAGAAAAGGGTTAACAAAAAATGATCAAGAAAAAAACCTCCGTGCATTAGAAGAAATAAATTGGCTGTGAAAGAATATCTATTTCATTTCGATACACCCAGCCACAGAAGGATGAAGAATATAGACTTAACAATCACGCAACGCGGTACTGCTAGGATTAAAAACAGGAAACACCCACGATTCCCAAAATGAGGTCACAAACACCCCAAAAATGACTAGAAAAACCAATCAAAAACAAAAGAACTAGCACAACCTGGTGAGGAAAACTTGCAAACCAATAGGATCACTAACCGAGATAATAAAGGAAATTATACCAGCAAAAAATAGTAGGTCAAAGGGGTTGAAATTAAGAAAATTAAAGATAGGAAAATTGCAGCAATAAAAAATTTCCATTGATAAGCAGAGTGGAGCACGTCACTCAAAAAACAATACTTAGGGAAAAAAAAACCGAAAAACCCCTAAAAACCCCCATTAACATAATATAACGAGACATTATAATTTAACCGTTAACGGCAAACAGCTCGTTAGTTCCCCTTTCTGAAAATTAAGGATGAGAATGATCATTTTCAGAAACTCTGATTTGCTAAAAACTGGAGATAGGAAAAATTCTCAACCAATGAGGTGATTTACATGTCTAGCAAAATCATATAAATATGCATGCAAAAGTGTGTGAAAGCATGGTCCTCCATCGAACTCAGTGGTGATTTACAAGACAAGCTTCAAGCCAGTGCTCCGGATCGGACTCACACCAAGCCAGCAACTTCGACTTCGAACTCAGCAGCGTGCTTAAGTAAGTTTGGATTGTTTTTATCAGTGCCCCATAACAACAAATTGGACTTAGAAGAAATTACCAGTGCTCCATAACAACAAATTGGACATAGAAGATATTACCAGTGCTCAAAAACAACAAATTAAACAGAAGAAATTACTAGTGCTCAATAACAACAAATTAGACATAGAAAAAATTACCAGTGCTCCATAACAATAAAATTGGATATAGAAGAAATTGCCACTGCTCCATATCAACAAATTGGACATCGAAGAATTATCAGTGTTCCTGAACATCAAATTGGACTTAGTAAATTCATCGAGTGCTCCAGAAATCAAGGACTAAAACCCGTGCAAGAAAGAAGAACAACAACCTTCACCAAAGTACCGTAAGAGTATTGAAAATTTTAATTACAATTTATTAATCCTGAATCATTAAATAATTTAACATTAAACAAATCATAAATTACTATTTAGAATTTCCACAACCTAAATTGGTTAATAATGACTCAGATTTTTGAATAAAATTGACATTAGAAAAATTAATTAAGTTCGCTTAATAATTTTGGAAATTACTTAAATAATTATACGGAATAAATTAAAATTAATAAATACTAAAATACTAAGATACTTTTTCGATTTAAAAATAATTATAAATTAACAATTGAGAATATCAAAACCTCAAATTGTTGTACTGAAAATTCAAGAAAAATTTACAGAAAGGCTTAACATATAATACCCTTGAAATATGCTTATATTATGTGTTTTATGTTTTAATGTGTATCGACTTATAAATGGAAGTGTATTAAACTGAAACATTAAATTGCTAAGAGAAATATTTAGAACTGTGAATAAGATAATTTTTTTTTTTTGTGAATGATTTCTCAATACCGAGTGTATGGGGGCGCCGCTAAAGGATACAGCGCAAAATTACGTTGCTGGGCTGGAAAATTGTGACATATTACAAGTGGGGGTTACTTTGTGAGGGATGGGTACTGCGAGTGTTGTTGCGATTAGGACGATTTGGTATAGTTAAACAATTTGTTTTTATCATTTTCAAGCGGTATGGACAGCAGTTTAACTTTGAAGTTGCTGGATGGAAATTGGAAGCGGAGGGCAATGATATTTGCACTTTTACAAGCACACAGCTGGTGAGAGACACGATGTACCGCTATGGGGTGAAGCAGGTAAGTGTATGCAGGGATGTTGTGATTAGCAATGGACGAGCTAGAATTAACAAATTTGTTTTATAACGTTTAGCAATATGGACAACATTTAGATTTTTGAAGTTGCAGGCAGTGCAGGGCATAAGGATTTTGTTGACTCCCCCGGTCGCCAGGCAAACCAGCAAAAGGAATCCCGCGCCGCTCCGCAGGCAAATGGACACGGAAGTGATTTTCATCCTCCCCGCCTTCCCCCACCCGCAAAACAATGCAAGACCCGCCCACCGATCCACCCGGCAACCAAGTGAGCCAAAAGAAGCAGCTGAAAAATGAACAGTGGTGCACGCCGAAACCGACACTGACTTCCCAGCGTGATAAACCGTTCGCCGGCCCGCCAAAATGTTAAGACAAGACAAGTTACAAGACAGGACAATAAGGACAGAAAATTGTATCAGCCCTCGACGCCCAAATTGTAAGAGAAGTATGTGCGGTATGACCCAGTGAGATGGAAGATCGACAGTAATAAGGGCAGACAATCACATTAATTGGCAGAAAATTGTTACTCCTAAGTACGAGTTGGAGACCGTCAGACAGCCTGTATATTAATTCGATGGAGAGATGTAGTTAAACAGATAAATAAAAAGCTGTGATGGTAAAGATATTTGACTCACTGGAAATGCACAAGTGCATGAACAACAACAACATACAAGCTACCTATATGAATAAGTGCGAGAAAGCTGGGGACCCGCCTGCACAAACTAATGTAATATGACAAGGGCGAATTCAAATGCGGAAGAGGGTATAATAGCCATTGCAATCGAAGTGTCTGTCAATGTTAGGTGGGGGATTTAGTTCGAAAGTCATTGACAGCGAGCCCCAGCCCGTCCCCGGTAGTCAACATACGCGAACACATCGTCTGAGTGCAGGCAAGTCCGCGCATGGCGACCACCCAGAGACAGACAACAACATACAAGCTACCTATATGAATAAGTGCGAGAATGCTGGGGACCCGCCCGCACAAACTAATGTAATATGACAAGGGCGAATTCAAATGCGGAAGAGGGTATAATAGCCATTGCAATCGAAGTGTCTGTCAATGTTAGGTGGGGGATTTAGTTCGAAAGTCATTGACAGCGAGCCCCAGCCCGTCCCCCGGTAGTCAACATACGCGAACACATCGTCTGAGTGCAGGCAAGTCCGCGCATGGCGACCACCCAGAGACAGGCCACGAAGCCGACCATAATAAAATTGTTAAATCCTGCGTATTTACAACTCTGTTCCCCTCCCCAAACCGCAGAATGGTTTAATCCCCCATAACCGCAAAATAGCCAATGCTGTTGAGAATTTATGACAGGTGAGCAATTTTTTTTTTGTTCCCCTGGACAAGTGTATTACCCCCCAAACCGCAAAATAAACCAGGCTGATAATTAACCCGACAAACACATAGAGGCGGCCCCCTCCAGCGCCCCCCGTCACAGCCGGCAACGCCACCAGCCATTACCACGCGGATGAATACGTGACCCGGCCTGCGCGGATTGAATCACCCACGCCTGCCAGCGCACGACCTACTTAGTGCGACGTCACCCGCACATGAATAAGCTGATGACGTCAACGCGGCCGGGTGGCGCATTCCATTTCACTGTTGGATAGGATACCGCCGTGGATGGTCGTACCTCCGTAATTGGAGGTGAGCTGACATTTTTCCCAGGTTTTTGCCATTGGACGTATGTGATGGCGCATTCCGTGAGCGGGAGTGTGGTGGAAAGAATCGCTGAGAGAGTTTCTGTTGCTGACACAGCATTGGTTGAGTACCAAGACTACAACAGCAGAATAGGTAAGTTGGAATGTTTCGCCAGCAGCTCCGTTATGTTTTATGCAGGTAGGGCAGGGTAAGGGGGAAATCAATTGCAGTACGCAGTTAACATTCTGAAGAAAAGCAGGGCCATTTTGGCCTATTGAGAGTTGAATTGGGAAGATTGAGGGGGGCTGAAGTTATGTAACCCTAACCCGTTAAGTTGGAATGCTTGATCCTTTTCTTTATATGCTGACGTAGGTATAGAAGGGGGAAGCGGAGAATGTTATGTCGCTATTTTTATTAAGAAAGAAATTCTTATGGAGGACTTTGGAAACGAAGAATTGGAAGGGCGATTGAATTTCAGCCTAACTCAGAAAGGTGGATTGACAACTGATAAAAAGCCAGATCGGCATGCTAAAACGTTGTTGTTTGACTGATGTTTGTGTAAGAGACATTGCATCATTGTTATGGTGGTGCAGAAGTTGATTATAGCGGTAATTAGCCCAATCTTTGTATTTCCCATAGATAAACATGGGCCCGCACACCAATGCACATGGCAAGTTTCACCATTCTGACCAGTAGTTGAAATGCGCTGACGCCATAAGCCACGCGCCCCTGAATCCCGCAAGGTGGGAATGGCCCCATCCAATATGGACGTCCAGGCTCGCCAAGAGGGTGACTCAGCAAGCGTGAACAAGCAGGTATGCCGGCGCCCAGTTGACCCACTTATCGACCAGCACGTGACGTCAGCGCGGATGGGTCCATGCTCGCCAGAGGGTGAAACGGCAAGCATAGATGAAAGGAACATGACCAAATCTACCCACTTCCCAGTGATCACCACACGCAGCCACATGGATACATCGTACCCAAGCCAGAACACCTTCGTCGTTGGATGGAAAATGTTCTCCACAAAGGTAAATTGAAAGATGTAATTATGAGTTAGGAAACCGTGCCAGGCTGCGTGTAATTTTGCATTTGTGGTGGGGAATGTAATTAACGCTGCAATTTTCTCCTTTCGGTGTATCTAACAGCTACCCTCGCATGGGGTAATATTTCCATGCCAACAAAGGGAGCTGCAAGAGCGCAGGTGTGCCCCCCGAATCCCAAAATGGAGCAACATCGCCGGCCAATCGTGAACAGCCACGCTCGCTAAGCAGGTGACTCAGCGAGCGCAGGTATGCCGGCCCTCTCGTGACCCACTTGTCGACCAATGGCGCTCGCTCATGACGTTAGCCCGGATCAGTCCATGCTCGCCAACTAGGGGAAAGGCAGCAGCAGAGGGAAGGCACAAAGCCAACAGTCAAGTTCAGCATTGATCGCCACACACAACGCCCTATGGATACTCCGAAACCAAGCCCAACACCTTCCGATGGACGTACTGTTTGCTCCACCAAGGTAAAGTGAACGTTTTAAGTTTGATTTTCGGAGGTTTGTGTTACTTCTGTGTGCATATTGGCTGAGTGATTGGCGAATTTTCAATTTTAAAAATGGGCTGAACAAATGTGTGTAGAAGTCATAAATATGGCAAGGTTTCTCTGAGAGTTTGTGTTTAGAACGTTTTGTGTGACCCTTTAGTGTATAAAATTAAGTCCGAAACTGTGGTAGTTAACAGTTGGGTGGGGTAATCGGAGAGAAATCATCAGTGTTCGAGCGGTGTGATGAGGAAAGTTCCACCTGGCGGACCATAATGGGATGGTCCAGCTCGTGACTTACTTATGGGTGACGTCTCACCCAGGCGCATTGATATGCCGGTGAACACAACGCTTGCCGTTGTACGCCGCTGCTAAAGGTCGTTGTCCCGGATGTCCTGGTGAGTTGTAGTTTTACAGGTTCTAAGTAGGGTTTCTGAATATAATATAATGCCAGGCTAGCTCCCCCAGAAAATTGAGCTATGGAAAGGATGGGAGCGAAACAATGAATCAAGAAGACTGAACCTGGGGATGTCAGCCGAGTTAGATTTATCGGAATGTTCTCGGGGAGCCCCGTGTGAGAGTAGCCGTTTGTGAGGAGTGTGATTGTATGGAGGTTGGAGTAACCTTGATGGATGTCGTCTGCTTCATTTCAGGCAGTGACAACGTCAGCTGTGTTGGTGTGCTAGGTTTTACGCAGGCGCCAGCCAGTGTTAGGCTCGCTGTGGGGGGCACGCCAGGCAGATGGATCAGGTCACCCTCGACCTCCCCATTAAGTATTCAGCTGATGACCGCCTGATATTCCGTGTAGCAGGCGAGCGCACGGATTATTGCTATTTGGTTGTGGGGTCACTATTTTGTAACGGATATAATGACATTGTTTCTGATTTTGTAGGGTTAAGCGAGATGTAGGAAATCAAAGGACATGTGAACGGGATGAAGCAAGATGCCAGGACCAGCGGACCAGCGGACGGTCTCCGTAGAGGTCAGTTTTTGGTAGGGTGTGAGCTCGAAGTAGTTGCCGGAGAACCGTGGAAGTTGGCGGTACTGAAGCGATTGGGCAAGGGTTGAGAGGGTACGGGGGGGCACAAATGGCTGCAACGTGGCAAGAGTGGCTTAGTGCGTTTATTTAATGGCAGGCTCGTAGTCTCATTCTCAGCTGGGCTAACGACCACGCAGTGATGTGGATCGGTGTTTGATCCGGAGTGCTGCGGTCTGAATTAAGAGCGTTGACATCTGACATTCTAAATTTGGGTTTGGATGGGTCGTGCCTGATGTAGTATGTATAAGGGGGGTAGGAGCAGTTGGAGGAATGTTAGACCTTACTGACACGATATGTTTATTGCAGGGACTGGGACAGCTGAGTCTCATCTGGGATCATCTGCCTGATGGAGTACGGAGGGCTTAAAGACTAAAACCGGCGGAGGTGAGTAGTCAACTGTTTTGGACGGAACCTTTTGCCAATTTGGGATTACCCGGTTGATTAGGTCGTTTAATTAATGAACAGATGTCAGTTAGTGCACTTCTCGCCTACAGTATTGAAATTGCTAACGAGGCGGATTACCCCTTCCGCCCTCGCTACCTCCTGTGCCCCGCCACACCCCTTCATGTTTGGGGTATTGTGACACGCACTGAGGGGGGAAACGGTGTTTCTTCCCCAACCCACGTCTCGCAACTGAGTTCGAGCTCATGTGTACCGCTGTACTCACTGGTTATGTACGGCAGTTAAACTGGCCGTATTGCCAATGAGGTGTAGGTGCCGCAAAGTGCAACCATAGCTCGGTCGGACGAGCGCCCACCGGACCACTGGGTTGGCACCGCCCATTCCGATTCAGTTGATAGATATTGTGTATATGGAGGGTTATATAGGTGTTGTGGTTATGGCTAGGGTTGTTGTCCCAGGGCTGGAGGTGGGTTGTTCAGGAAGGGGGGGCAGGCGCTGCATTATATGGGTCAGCAGCTGCCAGTACTCCGGGTGGTGAAAGTTCTCGTGGGCCGGTGGGGGACGACTACCCCACTGGAGTCTTGCGGCATCGAACACCTGGCAGTCGCGCAGGAGATGGAGTGCTGTTTGGGGCTCTCCTGTATCACAAAAACAAGCCGAATCGTCCCTTAAGTGAAACCGATGCAAGTAGGCTCTAAAGCCTCCGTGCCCCAATAGCATTTGGGTATGAAGATATTCCGGGGGGCGCAGGGAGTGTAGTTGTTTAGCGCTAGCCACGGTCGGAAGGTGGTAGGACAGATGGTGCTTGCCTGCCGTGGCTGAGGCCGCAGCTTGTTCCGCGTAACGTTCCTCCCACTCGACCGAGCTTCGTTCTCGGATGCAGGACTTGGCGTAACTTAGGGGAAAGGCTTCGAAGGCGGCCCGTACTCTTAGGGAGGCAGCCGCATTGGCCAGCTCGTCGGCTCTCTCGTTGCCTGGGATGCCAACGTGGGCCTTGACCCACACGAAGGTTGCAGTGCCTTCGGGGAAGCGACTGAGGATTTCCCGTATGTTAAAAAGGGTGGTGTTGGTAGAGTTTCGGTCCATCAGAGCCTCCAGTGCGCTCCGCGAGTCGCTAAGGACTGAGAAGGGTTCATGCCTACCTGACGCCCATTCCACCGCCCGAAGAAGGGCCAACGACTCGGCCTGCATGACGGAGCAGTATGGTGCCAGTTTGAATCGGCGCTCCACCAACACTCGATCCGCCCAGTATGCCACGAACGCCGCTACCACGCCGCGGTCAGACTTGCTCCCGTTGGTGTAGATGTGGATCCTCTCTGGCGGCAAGGTTGCGACGGCTGCGAGATCACCAGCCATGGTGTAGGAGTGTTGCTGTCTGGCGGCCGGGTGTGGTAGTGCGTTAATGGGTAGGGGGGAGTCAAGCATCCTGTCTTCCGGGAGGAATGAGGTGTTGTGCTTCCGCCACACACCGTCCACCTCTGCCAGATCCTTGATTCGCTGGACCAAGGGGGTATCTGCGCGAGTGCCTGAGTTGCCACCAGGGAGGCGGTGCGGTAGGCGTTGGATGCCGCGATGGTGTATGGGCGTTGAAATCTGTCCAGCCATTGCTTGACGTACTGGAGTTTGGTCGCCGAACACCAAATGGAAGGTAGGCCCGCAGCATGAGCCCTGGACACACCCTCGTTGGGTGGATTTGGTGCTGCTCCCACCAGCTACCGACAGGGTCGCGGTGCGGTCAGTTAGATAGGAATCCACAAGGTGCAATAGGTTACCCGGGCAGTTACCATTAAGCAGTTGTAATCGTAAGGCGGGCCACCATGCATGGTCAAAAGCACCTTTGATGTCAAGGGAAAGGGCCAGGACCTGGTATTTTTGTGTTTTAGCTCTCTTGATTCTGCGTATTGCGTTATGGATTGCGTCCACCGTCGACCTCTGCTTTCGAAAGCCAAACTGGCGACGGGAAAGCTGATAGTGAAATGTAATAAGACTTGTTATCAGTTTTTAAAGCACTCTGCAGAGGACGGGTAGGAGGCCGATAGGGCAGTAGGAGGTCGGTAGGGTCAGGTTGGTTTTTGCAGGCTTGTGGATAGCAACGATGGAGGCTTCTTTCCATTGGCGGGGGAAGTGGTGCAGGTGTAGACAGGAGTTGTAGAGGCCGGTCAGTGTCTGCAGATGGTTAGCCGCCACTTGTTGGAGAATCTCCACTGTGATACCGTCAACGCCTGGAGCCTTACCGGTGCCCATCTCCTTGATCACATCCCGGACCTCCTGTGTCAATGAATTTGCGGGATGTCCGTTGGCCGGCGGGGAAGCCGGTAAATTGGCCACGTGTGGCAAGCACATGGCTGATTGCTGGCGGGCGTGACCTGCGGTTCAGTTTTAGGTGGCCAAATGGCTGCGGATTTCGGCGGCGGGTTCTGTGGCCACGGATTCTGGCCTCGTGGCCGAGTTCTGTCGGCGGATTCGGAGGGCCAGGGGCTTGCTGGCCGGGTGAGTTGGGACAAACGGGGGGACCCAAAGGGCTGGCGACGGCCCTTTATTTATCTGACTTCCGCCCAACTCACTGTTTCCTTGTTATCCGGAGATGACATCCGTGGTTAGCAACCACGCTCTGCTACCATGTTGTTGATTTCCAAACAGAGGCGTGGTTGCAAACTTAATAAATCCTTTTATTATCTCCGGAACAATCGTTGACCCATCCAGCTTGGATGGGTGTCGGCCAGCATGTGATTTCAAAACAATATTGACTGACCCCTGGGTCAGCTGACACTGCACCCAGCTGACACTGCTGGAGCAGCTGTAGAACAGGGCGGGACATTTAAATTGGGGGGACTGAAATTTAAATTTTGTGTTTCGTCGTCCGAGCCCTTTGAATTTAGGATTTCGAAATTTGGTTGGTTTCGATCCAACCACTGTTCCCTAAAAAACCCAATCCTGATTTCTAACATCCTGAACGGTAAATAGCGGGACATCAGGAGTAGTGGACTGGGCCTGGCTATCCTGTCGGATTTGGGCTTGGACTGTGTCGTCCTGAGTGTCGTCTGGAAAGAAGGCGTTCAGAAGGGCTGCGGCCGTGTCTTGCGGGGAGGTGGTGTAGGTTCCCTTGGTCTCGTCGACGAGCATCGTGGCAGGTGGTAAGGGTGTAGGTCGGGTGCGGATGATCTTCCGCTGTAGCGCCCACGCACTCTGGTCGTTCTGAGCATCCAGAAATCTCTTGAGGCTGTCGCTGCTCGCATGATGTATGGCCGTCCTGTAGTCGTTCCTGGCGTCTTGGTAGTCTTGAAGTAAGGCGGGGAAATGTGCGGGGATAGGGCGTTTGTTTCTGGCCCGGGACACTTGCCGCTTGAGGTGGAGTACAGTAGATTTTTTAGCTTTCAAGTCCGGCGTCCAAATAGGGTTTGGTTTGTGGGAGGGGGTGCGTGCGTGCGGGGATAGGGAGGTGTTGCACGCCTCCTGTATTGCCAAAGTGATGGTGTCAGCTGCTGCATCGGGCTTCTGTGGGGTATCTATCTGGGCAGCGGTTTCGGGGGCAATAAGTGACGCGGCAAATGTTTGGTGGAGTGTCCGAGAATGCGTTCCAGTCTGCGTCTTTAGTGCGCCAGCGCCTCGTGGTGTGAGCGGGCGGGGGGCGCGTCGGGGTCGGCCAGTATGGAGCACGTGATTACGTTGTGGTCACCCAGTGATTTGACCTCTGGGCGAACTTGCCATTCCCCAACGTATCTCGCCAGTGGACCCGTACAAGCGGTCACGTCTACTCTAGATTTTCTCCGACCGTCCTCGCTTTGCAAAGTAGGGTGCAACCCATCGTTAAGTATCAGGCAGTCGTGAGCGGTGAATAGTTCCATCAGATCCTCACCGCGTTCGGTGTTTTTGTCCGACCCCCACGCAATGTGATGGGCATTCATGTCGCCCCCCAGCAGATATGGTGTGTGCTGGTGAGTCCCAGTAATATGATGGACCAGCTCCAGCGCAGGTGCAGCGTCCGCCCCTGGCACCGCGTAGAAGCTGGTGACTGTCAGGGGCCTGTTGCGGTAGGTCAGGGAGATGGTGACGACTGCGTTGGTGGTGTACTGCGCTAATAAGATGGGTGTGTGGGTGGTGGTGCGCACCAGTATTACCGCCTTGTTTCGCCCCCCTCCAGCCAGGTTCTGATAACAGGTGTAACCTGGGAAACCACGGGCTATCCCAGCAGCGTTGGTATGGGGTTCCTGAAGAAGTGCAATGTCAGTGCGATGCCGTCGCATAAACTCCAGAACTTCCTTTGTAACTGGGAGGGACCTGGAGACGTTGCACTGGAGGATGGAAAGTGTTGTGTGAGGCATGGTGGATGTTGCGGGCAAGCGGGGTGGGAACCATTAGGGGGAGTGTAACATGTGTGTGCGGGGTTACATCCCATAATCAGTACGTTCGCGTGCAGTCTGAACCATTCGCATCCGTGTTGGACAGTCCGAAGAGTTGGCTGCATGTTTATCCGGGTTGGTAGTTTGCCTGCGCTTATTGGCTGCACAGCAGTTGGAGCAACGTGCCTTGGATTGGTCTTGCTTGTGGGGACACTCGGACAAGGGATGTGCCTCGCTGCAGTAAGTGCAGGTTTCCGTTTTTGTTTCGCGGAAAGTGTCACACTGCAGTTTGGTGTGACCAAACTTGTTGCAGGCGTAGCATTGGATAACCTGAATTTGCTCCTCAATATGTACCATCTGATTAGCGATGGTTACGCGACTGTCGGCCAGGGCCGCTGTGAAGACAGCAGGTGCGACCTCCAGGATCGCGTTGTATAGCCGTGGGTTTCTGTTACTCTGTAAGTAGCAGGGCCGGATGGCGTCGGCATTGTTGACTGCATGTTGGATGGCAAGATTCTGATTAATTAGGAGTTCGATGAGGTCGTTCTCGTGGACTGATTTGGAAATTCCTTTGAGTACGACTAGGGGGCACTTCTTTTTGGGGATGCGAGCGGTGATTGTACCTGTATTGTTAATCTTAACAGCTGCCTTTTGTCTATCCTCAGGTTTGGAGAATTCCAGAAGTACCTGGTTGTGGTTAAGAGGGGACGTCTTCGAGGGAGCGTATGTTACATTACAAAAGTTTACGGCGGAATGGACGAGTTAAAGGGTTTCCTGCGACGTTGACTTCTCTGTGGCCTTAAGGATTAAAGCATAAGTGAGGGGGGGTGTTGGGGTTGTGTTTATTTTTGAAGCGTGCGGTTGTGTAGCAGCGTTTACATATGGTGTAACCTGGGGTGTTAAAGGTGGATTGATGTGCTTTGGAGTAGCGGATTGTATTACCTGCATGGCAGCCTGCAGTTGAGCCATTGTTTGCATTTCAGTGTTATGTGTTTTCTCCCATACGCGAATCATGGAGTCAAGGGTTGACAGGAGCATGAGAGGATGTTGGAGCTGTGGCGTTGTCTGGAGACAGGTGGCAAGGCAGTTCTTGATGTTTGTTATAAGGCCTGTGGTAAGAGTAAGAAAAGAAGGTTGTGCGGATTCTAATACGTGCGCTGGTGGGGGTGGAGAGATGGGTGCCGGGGGATTAAATGCCGCAGATGTACGACCTTCTACAGGTGAAGGAATTTCAGCGTTTGAGCCGACTACCGGGACCGTGATCATCTCGCCCACGTTTCCGTCGCTGATGGCCATCGAAGTAGACTGCACCGGAACCATGTTAATCCCCATTGACTGGGAGTGCAAGGTAGGTGTTGTTTGCGAGGTGGTTGAGGTAGGTGGCCCCTCGATTACTAATTCAGGTGCATTTAGTGTGGGCGTGGGTTGCTGTGGACCGGTATTTTCAGGTTGGGTTGTCTTCGAGGGGTTTCGGGCAGGGAAGGAATGTTTGGGATTCCCGGAAGGAGTGGTGCAACGGACAGCTGGTGGTGGCATCTCGGTACAGACTCCTGAATGCAAAGGCTGGAGGTCGACGTCGCAGACGTAGTGGCTGGCAAGGGGGGTGGTGGACAACGTCGCCTAATTGTCTGCGGTCTGCCCAGAATTGTCCTGGGCAGCAGTGGTGGTTAAGCTGGCGCCATTTTTATGCGGTGCACTGTTGGCCCGGGTCTCCATTTGTGAACGTGTAAGACGCGGGTCACGAACTAAACGGGGGTCGGCTGGGGGGGAGTTACAAGTACGAGAAATGGCATCAGGATTTGTATTGTTGGCCGATGCATCGGTGTCGGGGACGGATGCCTTCTTCTTAATCGACGCCGCGGAGCGCAGAAAATGCTCTTTAGCATCTGGTTTCATTGTAAGATAATGCAGGAAATAAACAACACGTGTGAAAATTGAGTGATATGTGTGTCCGAAAGAAAATGATTAATACGTTTAGCTTTGAATGTGGAGAGATGGAATTGGCGTGAAGGCCTAAGATTGGGGTCACTAAGTAACCGTATTGGACGTAAGTAGGTTATTAGGTAAGAAAGTTTATTAAAGGCTCGGTAATATATACTAACGAAGAGGATGTAATGAGAGAAAGATGTAGTTAGCAATGATGAGTGAGGTAGGCAGGATACAAGTGAGTCTACGGTAGGGAGTTAAGCCTCGTCTCGTCAAACGGGGGTCAATGGCGGCCCCAGCATTGCGCGCGAAAAAGACAAAGGAATGACCAAACGAAACAGTTATGCAGCAATAGAATAACAAGTAATTGATAGATCTGGACAAGGACGTTGTTAAATTGGTCGGAGAATAACAATTAATGATATGGTAGAAGTTTTGCAGGCCTGGAAGACTTACCAGGTTACCAAGGCATTGTTTGATGAGATATTGTTGGGGATAATATAGCGATTATCAACTCCAAAGAAATTTTGCCTATGATGCATTGGTTGTCATTCATTATCAACAAGTGATCATTGATTTCCATTATGTGCGACGTACAGGCAACTGATAATTGCAATCAATTTGTTTTATGTTTTGCACATGTCTATATGAGCAACTAGACATACTTGCCAAGTGCTCATGCCTGACCTTCATGTACGTTACCATGACTTGCGAGCTGTTTATTACAACGCTCCATGTTGCAGGCAAACTATTTCTATCATTGCAATATACATATAATAATCCTTTTATATTTTACAGTGCATATGTACTCACAACTCTGCTATTATCAATGCATGTGAGTACATTATCGTTTATGTGGGTGGTGCCTGTACGATCACCTTGATAGTGTACGATGGAGTTCCAATGCCATGTGATTCGTTTGTCCCTTTACATCAGTGTTTCCAAATCTTATTTGGCATACCGCCCCCTTTTCAGAAAAAAAAATTACTCACCGCTCCCTTTTAGAAAAAAATTTACTCAAAAATTAGTCAAAATTTACTGCTGGAGTAGAAAGTGCTGTAAAGCCCTGTACAGCTGTACCACGACTCCAGCTAAAGCACTGTTGTTTGATTTGATTGGTTCACCTGTTTCCTATGGAGGGCTCAAGGAAGAGCCAATAAACCGCATGTGCGGCCCTGTGCCTATCAAGGCTACATTTCACAGTGCACGTTCGAACACTAACTGCGCACATTATTGTGAGTATTGTCTACAAATACGTTTCCAGCTACGGTTCTTGGAGGAGCTAAGGGGCTGCAACTAAAATTTTTTGCCCTCATATATGAAATCTGGACCATTTCTCTACACTTGGTGGGGAGGCTTCTTATCCACCTGGGGGGCGGCGGTTGGTCCTCAATGCCCCCTAAATTTTCCTTGGACCAATAACGCCCCCCTTAGGTCTCTTCAACGCCCCCAGGGGGGCGGTACCCCCCCCCCCCCCCCGTTGGGAAACACTGCTTTACATCATAACGTTAATTTACTTAATGTAAACGTTATTCACTTTTGTATCAAGTGTATGCATGTCATGTTTCAAACTCACGCACGTTTTAATTCTCATTAATGGCTACCATAACGATGTTTTTAGCTTATCATCTATCAGTATGTCTGGTGCAGTATCTCTGACGCAGGGAGCATTCAGGTTTTAGCTCCTGCTTACCAGCGCGCCTATTTTTAATGTTTAAGAATTTATGCATTACTATATCCATGTTTTTCTAATGCTTATTAAGTATGCACGTGTTGTTCATGCATTTATTAATTTTTAACTCGCCTTTTATGGGCGCTTTCTGCTGTCTTTTACATTTCCAGCAGCCAGCGCCATCTAGGGAGCCATGACTACAACTGGCTTATCATGTGCTTTCAGCCCACAGTGCCTGAAATCTCCTACTTGATAGGATGTGCACTCAAGTTCGCACCTCTGAAGCCAATAGAAGATACACACATCTTCTAAGTGATGTCATGGAGGACTCAGGGCCTTTCAGCCCAACTTCCAGCCTCTCCATCTTTGCTGGACGTCCATCACTTCCGCCATTATAGCTTGGACAGAGAGGACGTCTGTCTTCTGCCCTCGCATTTTTCCTTTGTCTTTCTGTTTAACTTGGAAAGGCAATTTGCCTAGTTTGGTTTTGTATGAATAAACGTTTAGCTTTCACTTTAAAATTGAAACTAAGTTTATCTCTCATCATTTAATGATAAATACAGGCCATCTAAGTAAAAGGAAAACCTGGATTTCTCCAGGATTACTCAGATTTGCTGGATTTTCGAGGTCTTCAATCAGGGGGCCAAAAATCTAACTTCGAGAAGGAGACTGCGGAAATCTCCTTCATGCTGACCGACCATTTCTATTGAAAAAGGTATTCTTCATCTAGGGGAATTCATCTACGAAATCCCTGATAAGAATTTGCGGCCAGCTTTGCAACATGCACTCAACAACAGCAGCAATCTTCACATTGTCTGTTCCTCAACAGATATGAATTAGGTGAACTGCACTAACATCGGTGCGCTTCCGTAAATAGTAGTCCGATTTGTAGAATTCCAACTGCGGAGAAATGCTGACAGTTGTGGCTTTCCAAAACAGTCCGTGGATTTCCGGTAGCCCCAATGGCACCGGAGCTGTGGATGACCAAAGGTCCGCAGCCGGTGGAGTCCCAGGCGGGGGACTGTGGGCTGGCCGCCGAAGGTGCTGGAGGTGACGGCCAAGCGAAACGAAGGTTTTCGGTGCAGGGAGCTGCTGTAGACGCGTCCTATCTCGATGAAGGCTGGAGAAACTATCGAATAAGATAATTAGTGTCATTTAATGAAATTTGGATTTAATAAAAAGTTATCTGTTGGAACCAAAATACCGAATCCTTATTGATCTGAATCCCAATAAAAATTCTTTCTATAAGCCCTTAATAAGAACTTGGCCACGAATGAAAAACGTTACCGCGACTCAATTATATGCCATTTCGAAAGGGCGACTTGTGACAGAAGGGATTAACTCTTTTTCTGGGTCATCCAACCATGCAGCTAGATTCTTGCTTGGCACTATTTCCGAACTGGTGGCCAGACAGGAAATTGGCCTGGTTACCATGACAGTTTGGTCTTCCTTCTTCAGAGTCTGAGGTGAGAGGATGCTGATTTCGAGAGCTCCAGAGCCAGGAGTTAGGACAAAGGCAGGTGCATGGTAGATATTGGTAAACTGCATTTTCATTGAGTTAAAAGTGTTTAATCAAGTGCAAATATGTTCTGTGTCATCTTTTATGCTTTTAAGAGTGTGCCCATCTCAACAAGATTATTTTCTTGGATTTGGGAAGTTTGTTCAGAGCCTGAATAAATCTACTGGCACACAAAGCCTGGCCACGAGGTGTTTTTAAGTTACATTTTGCATGCATAAATTAAGTGATATCTCCAGGGATATTTGCAGCATCAAACAGAGACGTCTTTGTAGTTGCAGCAAAGACTCCTGGAGAATTTACTAAGTAAGCATCCCTTTTTCTATGCTTGTTATCCAAAGCCAGGGCTTTGGCAAAATGTCTCTAAACCCTTGTAGCGCCTCATGTCACCAGTCCTGGGGTTTGTGGGTACTGCTCCCCAGTCTGTCCTATTGACGGGCTGGATCCAGTGAGGGCAGAGCAGTGTTTTTATTTATGTTATTAAATCTGGGCGTAAACAGTTGAGATTCCCTCTTGGACCTAGGTGACTTTAAATTTAAAGTTAAAACTGAATAATGCACTGTGCAAGTCCCAGCACATGTTATAGAGCAAAAGTGCAGCTCCAGTGTGAGGATTTGCACCAGGAAAAAATTTCGTTTATGCACCAGGACAATAAGTCCTGTCCCCGCAGTGGTTAAGCTCTGGTTATGCGTGTATGTATTTCATTGAGCTAGAACAGCTCTGAAATAACAACATCTGTTGCCCATTTTGATGCTGTATTCGGACCCTATGGCTGCCACCCGTGTTTCCGTTCAAATCTCTAGGAATGCCGTCAGTAAGAAAAGTGTTTTATATTGATTTTTGTTTGGATTAAGTTAATTAGGGATTTGAGAGTATTTAGTGTGATATTATTTTTTAAGTGTTTAGCTGATTAGGGCGCCGGTTAGCGGCCTATGTATCCCCTCTTAAGGGGTGTTAGTGGTCTTCAGGCCAGATCCGTCACCCAGCAGAATAGGATTAGATGTGTACTTTGTTAGGCTTTTCAGTTTTAGAATTATAGAAAATTGGGAAATTTTCTATATTGAATATATAAATATATATATTGAAATATTGAAAATATTTGGGAAATTAGGAATGGAAATAAAAAATGAAACCACTCAAGTTCAATGTGTGAAATAGGTTGTAGTATTTTATGATTACCTGGCCACACTAGGCGACTCCAGTTAGGGGACGGATCGGTACTTGGTACGGAATCAACCTAACTTAAAAAAAACACCCCGTCCACAATGTAAGTGATATCCCGATGCTACGAGTTGACAACATTAGCGCAATTCATCTTGCCAAAAATCCTGAGTTCCACAGAAGATCAAAGCATATCGACGAACGATATCATTTTGTACGTGACTGTGTCCAGGAGGGTCGTCTGAAAATTGAGCATGTGTCAGGTGGCAGACATCCTTACAAAGGCCATCCCACGAGTTTCTTTTGAAATGCTGCGTGCTATGTTGGGCATGGATGTTTTAGGGGTTTGAGTTTTTTTTGTTGATGGTGGCAGTTTTGGGGAAGTGTTTAAATAAAACGTGCGCCATGTCTCTTTAAGTGCCACAGGTCATTCCCCCTAAGTTTTTGCTTTTGCTAGGGAGGTGGTGCCATCTAGTGGTGGCGTCCTGTTATTATTGTTGTTGCTGTTCCCACCAAAACAGATGCTGTTGTACCCCTTTTTTGCTGTGTGCAATGATATGTGCTGTGTTCATTTTCGCTTGCTTTGTGTATCTTTTAACATTGGGGAATAAACCAATTTACGACAATCTCAGTAGCAGTGGATCATATGGACAATTATATTGAGATCTTAGCAGTTATACCTAAAATCTAAACAACACTATTACTGCAAGGTATCCCCCTGGCATGGCTGATAGTGTAAATGGTGTGTACATCTATACTGATATTGTTGAACATCAGTATGTTGGTGATAAAATAGCCCTTCTTCTACGTGTTGATCCTGTGGACAGAACCAAAGGAAAGTACATTTACCATGTCTTCCAACATCCATACTACATACCCGTTACCCGACAACGTATCGACGCCATTGAACTGCATCTTCGCACTGATTTTGGAGTCATTAGTATTTGAGAGTGGGAAAACACTAGTAAAGCTTCATTTCAAACGTGTCATTACATGAGTGAACATCATGACTCCCATGCAAGACTATGCCAGCTGTTATCTAAATCAAGCTGGATATGGAGATGGACCGTATTTCCAAGGACAACGATTTCAACGTGACTATGGACATTAACCATCTTAAAACGTGGTGCAAAGGCTGCTAGTCGTGCACTTCTACGAACCGGATTGGATGTTGCCTCGGATGCCTTAGCAGGTGCCAATATAAAAGAGTCGATTCAATAGAGATTTCAACAGACAGGCCAAAACCTCACAACCAGAGCAGTCGATCATCTTCAAGCTCAAGTTGGATCGGGTCCTCTTGTTTTCAAACGGCGAAGATTACCTTCATTAGCTGAACTTTTGCCGCAACCGAAAAAAGCCAAACAATCACATACTACCAAGAAAAAGAAGTAAAAGAAGAAGAAGAGCAAGAAAGTTCAAGATATATTTGGTTAACTATGTCACGCTTACATGTCAACTCGATTGATTGTGCAATCACCCAGATGGATGTTTTTCAAGTACCACCTACAATGTCCCAAACTGAACAAGGCATGTGGATGACAAATAAGCCTGTAACCAACATTGCTGATCGTGAAGCTATCGAATTCTGGATACAAGGCAGTTCTGACCATTATTTATATTCGGCAAATACACTACTCTATATTAAAGTTAAAATCACCAAGGCTGATGGATCAAATCTAGCTGCAACTGACCATGTTGCACCCGTCAATCTTTCTACAATCTATGTTTTCCCAGATTGATGTCTACATTAATGAGAAGATGGTTACACCTGCATCAAATACTTATGGCTACCGTGCAATTCTGGAGAAAATTACCAACTATACCAAAGACAGGGTTCGTACAGACCTGGAAAGTCAGGGAAAGTCAGGGAAGAGAAAAATGGTCAGGGAAAGTCAGGGAAAATTGG